>JAHRHZ010000288.1:2974674-3018711 GCA_024137785.1 Ginglymostoma cirratum
GCTTTCCTGCTCCTATGATGCTGCTTGGCCTGCTGTGTTCATCCAGCTCCACACCTTGTTATCTCGGATTCTCCAGCATCTGCAGTATCTATTATCCTTGATGATACCAGTGATGGGAAACTACATTCCTGAGAGAAAAGACAGATTTTATACTGACAGCACAGAAATCCTGGTTTGCTTGGTGATAGTCAAGATCAGCAGAAGACGACAGAATGATTTTATAACAATCATGGGGCTGGATGAGCACAATTTATTGACAGTTGTACAAAGCGCCAGATAGTTACATCAGGGCAAAATAGCTGTACTCATTCTTTTATTACAATGACCAGACAGGTAGAAGTCCAGAGTTCCACTCATTGCACTCAGGCCACCTAAACCTTGCCTCTTACCATGTGGGATGTAATAATTGCAAGGAATGGAATGAATTCCATTTTAGCTGACATATAATCTACCCTAAGTGGATTCCTAAACATGGGGATAGATATCTGCTATCATACTTCTCAGCTGACTAAAAACGAAGATGTTCCTAATGACCAGAGAGTCCAGTCCAGAACCAGTGCCTACAGTCTAAATACAGAGGGTGGTCCATTCAGGACTAAGATGAGGAAACATTATGTCTCCCAGAGAAGAGTGGCACGGAGGCTCACAGCACCAGGGACCCCAGTTCGATTCCAGCCTCGGGTGACTGTCTGTGTGGAGTTTGCACATTCTCCCCGTGTGTGTGGGTTTCCTCCGGGTGCTCCGGTTTCCTCCCACAGTCCAAAAATGTGCAGGCTAGGTGGATTGGCCATGCTAAATTGCCCATAGTGTTCAGGGGTGTGTGGGTTATAGGGAGATGGGTCTGGGTGGGATGGTCCAAGGGTTGGTGTGGACTTGTTGGGCCGAAGGGCCTGTTTCCACACTGTAGGAATTCTATGGTCTATGTTCTAATGGTCAGCATGCAGAATTTTCTGCCACAGAAAGCAGTTGAGGGCGAAATGTTGAATGTTTTCAATAAAGAGTTAGATATGGTTCTTAGGGCTAAAGGGATCAAAGGGATTTGGGAGAAAGCAGGAACAGGGTACTGAGTTGGATGATCAGCCATGACCATATTGAATAGCCTACTCCAGCTCCTATTTTTTCTTTGTTTCCATTTTCAGCTGGACATCTCATAACTTCTCTGTTATGTAGGTCAGGAGGATCCAGGTTTTAGCCCTAATCCTTACCGAATTCATAAAGAGTTTTCGTGAAGCATTGACTGCCATCACACCGTTGAGCAACATTGGCTTCCAGTGCACAATGACACAACTTAAATGATTTTCTCTTTCTCACAAATCCTTCCATGATCTCATCCCCACATTATCACTTTATTGATAATTCATTTGTGGGCTGAGGGTGTCGCTGGCTAGGCCAGCATTTATTGCTCATCCCTAATTGCCCAGAGGGCAGTTCAGAGTCAACCACATTGTTGTGGGTCTGGAGTCACATGTAGGCCAGACGAGGTAAGGATGGCAGATTTCCTCCCCTAAAGGGCATTAGTGAACCAGATGGGTTTTTCCAACAATTGACAATGGTTTCATGGTCATCACTAGACTCTTAATTGCAGAATTTTTTTCTTGAATTCAAATTCCATTGTCTGCCATAGCAGGATTTGAACCTGGGTCCCCAGGACACAATCTGGGTCTCTAGATTAACAGTCCAGCAATAACACAACTAGACCATCACCTTCCCAGCCCTGCAAACCTCCATTTCAAAGGCATTTCTCTAATTTTAAGTATCCCACTGTAGACCTTCAACTACCTAGGCATTAAACTCTGGAGATCCCTGCTTAATGTTCTCCGTTTCCAAACTTTCTTCTCCTCATTACGATGATCCTAAAACCCGTACCATTGACCAAGCTTCATGTCATTTCTCCTAATGTCTCCTTACATGATTCTATCAAATTTGCTTAGTAACAATCTAATGAGGGATCAAAAAATGGTTTACTATGTTGACAATGCCATACAAGATGTTGTTGTTATGGTTAACTACGAAAGGATAGACATGGGTTGTAGCTGTAAAGTTATTTCCTGCTAAAGAGTGCAGATTACCTCAGGGGATGGGAATAATAATTCAGTACCTCCAAGAAAGTTTTTCAAACAATTTAATGGACGAGATCATGATAACAACTTTTGGAAAAAAAAAATTTCCAAAATTTGCTAAAATAGTTAACAGCTTGGGGTTATCTTTTCCTTAGAAAATAGAAAACTGGGGTGTGACCCATGAGAGGACATCATGATTTTGAAGGTTCTGGCAGGGTAGACGATGCAGAAAATGTCATCATATTTGGTAGTTGTTGAACATTAGGGGTTTGGTGGTAGAGAGGGTGAGATGTTAATGGCAAAACAGGGATCATAAATGCAAGATAGTCACCAATATACCTAATAGGGATTCAGTAAAGTTGGTTAGGATCTGGAAAGCAATTGAAGTGAATAATGTAGGTGCATATAATCAGAAATGACATAAATAGATGAATGAGTAGGAAATAGAAAGATATGCTAATAGGGTTAGATGAAGATGGATTGGAGGAGGATCATTCTTAGGCCTTTCTAGGCCTGTTCTGCCACCTTCACAGGATGTACATCCCATGCTATTTCTCAGAGATAGTAGGAACTGCCAATGCTGGAGGCTGAGAATAACAAGGTGTAGAGCTGGATGGACACAGCAGGCCAAGCAGCATCAGAGGAGCAGGAAAGCTGATGTTTCGGGCCAAGACCCTTCTTCAGAAATGTCAGCTTTCCTGCCACTCTATTTTTCTTTGTTCTTGCGGCCCCTTTAAAATTGTATCATTTAGTACAACTTAATCAGATAATGAAATCAGGGTGAAGAACATAAAACTGAATCATATTTTGTGGGCATATCAATGTTTGAATACTTGGGAAATCAATTTGAATTCAGTCTATTGTCAAAACAAGGAGTGCAAACCACTTGGGATATTATGTTGTATAATTTTTAGTAGGGCATGTTAAATTATTTGTGCCCAGATCACTTCAGAGTGTTGTACAGAAATACAAGTCAAATTTGACAAGGCAATTAAACAGCGTTCTTACTGCAGATGTGAGGTAGCTTGGATCTTGACTGAGTTGAATCAAATTCAGCAAGCATTCTGAGACCCAAAAGTTCTCTTAATTATTAATTACGTGAGAAGACGGTAGCATTGCAGTAATAAAAACAATGTTGCTGGAAAAGCTCAGCAGGTCTGGCAGCATCTGTGGAGGAGAAAACAGAGTTAACATTTCGGGTCCGGTGACTCTTCCTCACAACTGATTAATTGCAGATTACAGCATTGCAGTAATGTCACTCGTCTAGTAACCCAGAAGTCCACACTAATGATCCTGGGGCATGATTTTGAATCCCACAATCCCAGCTGGTTGTATTTAAACACAATTAATAAAATCCTGGAATATTGTCTCAGTAATCCTGACCATGAGATCACGGATTGTTGGTAAAATTCATTTGGTTCACTAGCATCACTTAGGCAAGGATACTTGCTGTCTGACCTCGATGTGATTCCAGTCCAAATCCATAGCAATATCTTAACACAAATTCTTACCAGCCCTCTGTGTTGGTCTAGCAAGTCACTCAGTTCAATAAAGTCCCTTTAGGGGAGGGAATCCACCATCCTTACCTGGTCTAGCCTGCATGTGACTCAACAATGGATTGACTGTTAGCTGCCCATTGTAATGGTGCAGTAATGCAGTTCAAGGACAGTTAGGGATGGGCAACAGATGTTAATCTAATCAGAGATGACCAGACACCATGAAAGGGACATAAAGACATTGTAAGAGTGGTGGTAATAGTTTCTTTGATGCCTCCCGCAAATAGTAGACCATATTATTTAGATGATTATCACTGGAAATGCTGAAAGAAGCAAATGTTCAACAGTGAGTTGATATAGGGGGTGATCAGAAAGACTTTTACATCCCAGGAGACAATCTCAGCATTAGCCTGGCTGAAGTCCAATCAAAAACAGGCCAAGCGTAGAAACACGTTGAAAAATTTCTGGATCACTTAGGAAGTTTTTTAAGCTCAAAGTTATAAAGGTGGCCAATGTTTTCTGATCTTACGAGATTACTCTGAGCTTCACAAATAATTCCCTTGAAGGCTAAAAGCACTTTGGGCCAAACGATTCAAAATTATAATGCTCGGTAGTCAGGCCATGTGACATCATTGGACAATCACCTAATACATCGATGATAAATTAACTTGTCCACGAGCAAAGCAATGTGTCAGCTTGTTTAAAATAGATGAGCATCTAGTGAAGAAGCGAGGTAATTTGATATGAATTTTTTGCACAGTAATATCACGTAGAGTCGTTTACGGACTATAATAAGATCCAGATGCATCTTAATAAAAGAGTAATCAAATTTTGCCGAGGTAAACATTCTGGGCAATATGGTTTGCACTTTCTGCTTAATATGGATTAGAATATTCTACTTTGAAAGATGGACTTTTTTGTGTTTGACCACGATGATGCTATTCGTTACTTGGAGTTGTACTAACCAGTAATTCTCATCATTTATACACAAATTATCATGTGAAGTTATTCATTAATAAAGGATCTGTGTGTTATTCTGAGTGCTGTGCCGTTACTTGTGGTGATCTATCTTCCTCTTGTGGGTGGCAATGATGTCTTTAATTATGCTGTTGTCAAGTTCACCAACAACAATTCTGTTTTGGAAGCTTGTGGATGCAGTGTTAAATCAAGCAGGCTGCTTTGTCCAGGATGGTATCAAGCTTCTTGAGTGTTATTAGAGCTGCACACATCCAAGCAAGTGGGGACTATTCCATCACACTCCTGACTGGTACCTCGTAAATAGTGAATAGGCTTTGGGGAGTCAGGAGTGAGTTACTCATGGCAGTATTCCTAGCCTCTGACCTGCTCCCCTAGCTGCTGTGTTTATGTGCCGAACCCAGCTAAGTTTCTAGTCGATGGTAACTCCCTAGGACGTTGATATTGGGGGATTCAGTGGTGGTAATATCATTGAATGTGAAGGGGTGGTGGCTAAATTTCAGAGGGCAAAGAGAGTCAACCACAGTGTCATTGGTCGGCCAGATCAGGTGAGAATTTTTCACAGGGTGAGGACATGTCTGGCCAGGCTAGAATTTATTGCCCATCTCTAATTGCCCAGGGGCAGTTAAGAGTCACCAACATTTCTGTGGGTCTGGAGTCACACATATGCCAGACTAGGTTAGGATGGCAGCCTTTTCCCCTTCAGAACTTTTGTGAACCAGATGGATTTTTCTGAAAATCAACACTGGTTTCATGGTCACTATTAGACTCATAATTTCAGATTCAAACTCAGATTCCCAGAATATTATCTTGGTGTCTGGATTAACAGACCAATGATTATACCAGTCAGCCATTACCTCTCCTAGATGACAGGTATCCTTCCCTGATTGACATTAGTGAGCAGACGAATTTGTAATAAACTTCCTAATCTTCTTCCTCTACTTCTGCTTGTCCAACCCCATGGCATTGAGATCCTCTCCTCTTTATGGTCGCAATTTGGTCCATAAATATAAAGTTCAATGTTCTGATCTGTAGTGACCAGCAAGCATTGTACACCTTTCCTGGACTTGTTTCAAACGTTGCCACTACCCACGTCATTGCACAATGAAGACACTGTTGTATGGTGGACTGACACTCTGCAGGCATTGCTAGTTTGAGGGACCTTTTTTTACTCTTTTTGGATTATAGATTGTAATAGAGGTCAGCCACTGTTAGATAGATAAAATTTCAGAACAGTTTGCAATTCGAAAAATTAAGTGAGATTGCGTAGTGCACCTTTAGGTGTACAAGACCACGTTCAAAGAAATGTGATTATTTTCTGATGAAGGGTCTAGGCCCGAAACGTCAAGCTTTCCTGCTCCTATGATGCTGCTTGACCTGCTGTGTTCATCCAGCCCCATACCTTGTTATCTCGGATTCTCCAGCATCTGCAGTACCTATTATCTCTGTATTTATTTACACTTTGATTGTGTTTGAGGAAGACAAGATGAAACTAGTTGAGACACAAACAGAAATTGCTGTAGATACTCAGCAGGTCTGGCGGCATCTGTAGAGAGAAAGCAGAGTGAATATTTTGGGTCTAATGATCTTTCTTCAGAATCCATCTTTAGGCAGCAATCTGTTTTTGCTCCTGATTTTCAGCGTCCACAGTTCTGTGTTGTTTCGTTTTTATTTAAAACAATTTGAGATCTCCATTCTAAATGCTATTTGTGCCCCATGGAATTTGCACTTTTCACAGAAGCTCATCTAGCCCCTGCGAAATTGCTTGGGGTACCAGTTGTATCCTCTCTACCATCAGAGCAGTGTACCCTGTCTACAAGATGCACTGCAGCAACTCACCAAAGTTTGAGATAACAAGGTGTAGAGCTGAATGAACACAGCAGGCCAAGCAGCATCAGAGGAGCAGGAAGATTTTCCATGCCCGCCGCCTCTGGGGAACAAGGGTTGCAGCTGAGGGCAACACTGATACGTCCATTCTCACACCATTCCTAACTTGGGAAGAAAATTGCCTTTCCTTGTTGTCACTGGGTCAAAAATCCTGGATCTCCCTCTGCATTGGAAACCACATGGAATTTATTTTCGCATGCATAGTGCTTGACACTGATCCACCTTCCTCAGAGCCAGCTCGCAGAGGGAATAGAACCTTTGACACTCCTGTTTATATCTGTCAGCCAGGGCTCCCTGGCTGCCCCAATCAGGGAACTCATAGTAAATTAGATCATCTGGCTAACCTCATTACAATCACTTTACACGTAAAGCTAAAAATAAAGAAATACTCTTGAAGACAGTAATGTGAATTTTAAAAATGTGTTTTTTATCTTAAATAAAACGTGCTTATGCACTGTCATTACATAAATAAATATTTCTACATAATTATTCACTCCCTGAAATATTACTTGTAAGCACAGTTGGCATCATAATCATGTGGCAAATGAAGACTTTTTTTTTTCATACAACAAGGAGAAATGGGTTCACCAGCATAAGTTGTATCAGAGATAATAGGAACTGCAGATGCTGGAGAATCCGAGATAAAAAGGTGTGGAGCTGGATGAGCACAGCAGGCCAAGCAGTATCATAGAAGCAGGAAAGCTTGACGTTTCGGGCCTAGACCCTTCATCAGAAAAGGGCTCCTACCCTCCCTCGACCTCTTCATCTCCAACTGCCGTCATTTTCTGAGGAAGGGTCTAGGCCCGAAACGTCAAGCTTTCCTGCTCCTATGATGCTGCTTGGCCTGCTGTGCTCATCCAGCCCCACGTCTTGTTATCACCAGCATAAATTAACTGATTACAGCATCTTTAGTTAGTTGAATCAAACAGAGATCTGACAATCTGGAGCTGGGGTGGGGTGGTGAAGAAATAAATAGTTAAATTGAACACTGATCGCAACTGCACTATCTCAAAATCAGAAATCTGTCTCCAACAAAAGCTATGTCTCAAAGGTTAAGTTCAGAATTTCTCCACTTTGTCAGGGGTTTTCATAGAAGGTAGAGTGCTAACATTGTGTTCAGTTCTGGTTGGCTCATTATAGGAAGGATGTGGAAGCTTTCGAGAGGGTGCAGAG
Source organism: Ginglymostoma cirratum (assembly GCA_024137785.1). Taxonomy (NCBI): domain Eukaryota; kingdom Metazoa; phylum Chordata; class Chondrichthyes; order Orectolobiformes; family Ginglymostomatidae; genus Ginglymostoma; species Ginglymostoma cirratum. The sequence goes on from JAHRHZ010000288.1 coordinate 2,982,266, forward strand.
GAGATTCACCAGGATGCTGGCTGGAGTAGAGGGCAGGTCTTATGAGGAAAGGTTGAGAGAGCTAGGGCTTTTGTCATTGGAGCGAAGAAGGATGAGAGGTGACTTGATAGAGGTTTACAAGTTGATGACAGGCATGGATAGACTGGATAGCCAGAGTCTTTTTCCCAGGGTGGAAGTGACTATCACAAGGGGACATAATTTTAGGCTGATTGGAGGAAGTACTGGGGAGATGTCAGAGGTAGGTTCTTTACACAGAGAGCGGTGGGAGTGTGGAATGCGCTGCCGACAGTGGTAGTGGGGGCAGATACTTTCGGGACATTCAAGCGACTCTTGGATAGGCACATGAATGATAGTAAAATGTAGGGTATGCAGGGTAGTTTGATCTTAGAGTAGGATAATAGGTCTGGACAACATCATGGGCTGAAGGGCCTGTACTGTGCTGTACTGTTCTGTTTTTTTATATGTTTTGATAATACTCTTGCAAAAGACCTTTGGACATGTTACTACATTAACCTATTTGGTACTATATTAAAAATAGGGATCATCCTTTTAGGACAAAGACAGGGAGATTTTTTTTCTGAGGAATGGTGACCGGACCTAAAACATGAACTCTGTTTTCTACTTCACAGATGCTGCCAGACCTACTGAGTTTTTCCAGCAACTTTGTTTTTGTTCAAGATTTTTTTTCTGTCAGAACATCGTTTGTCTTAAGAATTCACTGCCGCAGAAGGTGGTGGTGGTGGAGGTGGGGTCATTGAGTATTTTTAGCACCGAGGAAGATAGATTCTTGTGAGGAAAAGACAAACAGGGTGGAGAGGAAGGAGATGGAAATGTGGAATTTAATTATAACAGATCTTATCGAATGGCGAAGCAAGCTCGAGGGGTCAAAAGCCTAATTCTGCTCCTAATTTGTACGCTCATTCAAATGAGGGAGGCTATGCAAATGCAAGTTGCTGTTGTTGATGAAGGGAATAATGCACCAGATCATTCTTGTGGAGTTCCACAAGAGACTGATTGCCAGCAGAGTTGGAACACTGTATACACATAGCACATTGAGTCTTAAAGATGAACTGTCTTAAAGACAAGGTACACAACAGTGAACATCCAGAAATGGACATAATGAACACAGAACCAGTGTCTTACAGAGGTTCACCATAACCCTTTGCTTTTGTTCTTTATACGCCTATGTATAAAGCCCAGGATGTTGTATGCCTTTTTAATAGCTTCCAAAATTTACTCCAGCGACTTCAACAAACATCAGCATTCTTCTTTGCGAAAAAAATGTAACTTCACAATTCTCTGTTAAATTTCATTTGCAACCTATCTACCAATTTCACAACCAGTCTGCTTTTTTGAAGCCTATCACTCACCCACTTCATAATTTCAACATTCCAACTTTGTGTTACTGGTCTTTTGTGTAAGGACAGGGAGTCACAGATGAATGCTCTTGAATGTGGACCTGGTGATCAGAGTGGTGTGGATTTGTCAGCGATGTGATGGGAGATAATCACAAGCCTCCAAAAAAAGTAGAATGATTATTTCTAGTGGTTACATGGAAGGCAGCTCACACTTCAGATGCACTTCCACCTCATAGCTCCTGAGGAATGTTTGGATAAAGTGGAGAAATCAAAAACTGATAGAAGATCAAGTGAAAGGAGAGTTTATTGCTGGATAAAATGTAGTCAGAAATCACTTCAGAATAAAGTGGAGTGGAGAGAAGGATGCATAATGTTACAGAGGGGGAATGGCTGAACCCCTCTGATAATTTACCCAAAACACAAGCCCCAATCTGCTTTAATGGGAGTAGGAGGTCCCTTCTAGTAATTACCCCTGAAACACCCAGAGAAGTTTGCCTTCCCTCTCACAGTCTGTTAAAAGAGTGGTTAAAAGAAAGAAAATCTCTGATCCACTCTATAAATAACAAAAAAATTATTTAACCCTGGCAAAGAGCAAAATAACAGAATTCCTAACAAACCAAACAATTCCCCCCTAAGTATTAACTATTCCCTAACTGAACTAAACTCTATTGGAGTGCTGTTCAAATAAACATACGTCCCACTTATATAAACCCAAGTAATTAGACAACAATAAATTAAAACTTAATCTCTCCAAGTTCGCACAGACTGTGTCTTCTGGAACACTCTGCCTTCTCTGTTACACCACAAAAGCCTTTCTTCTGTTGATTCTGCTGTCAGGGGTGTTTTTCTCTGTAACTGCTTCAGTGAGGACTTTTAGCTAGAAATGCCATAGCACCGTTTTAGGATTGATAGTACTTTCTGTAATCATAGATGACTGTGAGTCAATTTCTTTCTCAAGAGACAGCTGAGGGTTCTAAAACTGAGCAAATGGTGGTTCGGTCTGGTGTCTCTGTCCAACTGCCCCCTTGTTTATACCTGTGATGACGTAACATTATTTCTTACATGGATTGGTTCGATGTTGTCAACACCATCAGATTTACATTCGATCGGTTTTTAGTATCTTAGGGCTTGATTTAAATTGATTGGCTAAATTTGAAAACTGTCGTCTTGGTAAAAAAAGCTGCTTGGCCTTTCAATATAAATGTTTCAATTTTGGGTACTGTCTGTACAGGCAACTTCTAGCTGCTGCTCACAGACATACATTTTAAAAATCTCTAAGCACAGAAAAATAATACTCCTCACCTTTTACAAACACATTCTAGTTTCCTGCCATTCAATTCATGACTATTCTACACAACTTTGTATCAATAAGATGGGGGAGTGAGGAAACTAGGGGTGGCACAGTGGTTCAGTGGTTAGCACTGCTACCTCACAGTGCCAGGGGCCTGGGTTCAATCCCAGCCTCAGGTGACTGTGTGGAGTTAGCACATTCTCCCTGTATCTGCGTGGATTTCCTCCAGGTGCTCTGGTTTCCTCCCACAGTCCAAAGATGTGCAGGCTAGGTGGATTGGCCATGCTAAGTTGCCTGTTGTGTTCAGGGATGTGTGGGTTATGGGGGGATGGATCTGGGTGGGATGGTCCAAGGGTTGGTGTGGACTTGTTGGGCCGAAGGGCCTGTTTCCACACTGTAGGGATTCTATGATGAAGTGGTAGAGATGAATTGAATAAGGTGGAGGGAAGGGTGGGAGAAAAGGAGCTTCCAAGAGAGTAGGTGGAATGTTGGACTTGTGTTTGCGATGTGACAGATCTCCTCCTCTCCCAGGGAGTTATTTGATTCCACATCAATCTGTGCTGCCTACAGGGCAGGACTCTGGTTTCATCTTGTCTAATGTCAGCTCTCTTCTCAGTTTGCTGCTAACAGATCAGGCAATGAACTGCTGCCTTGTAAACAAATATCTGTGCCAATTTAAGAAGTTTTGATGCATTCTAATGCAACATAGCTAATAGCCTCTTAATGACACTTATATGTGCATACATCATAAAACAACACTGGAAAGCCATTAGTAACTGTATCTAACACAAGCCAAGCAGAAAATCAAGCTGTCAGTGCTTCGAGAATATCAGAGACACTCTCCTCCTATATTTGATGAGGTAACAGGTGTTCACACATTCCCATAACTAAATGACTAAAGCCTCAATTCCAGAAATTCCAATACTTTTTCCATGTTAGCAGCTAACAGCTAGATCCTGAAATGTGCAAAGGTCTGAGAGAAAAAAGAATAATGAAATAAATAGGACCTACTTGGCAACTGAGGGGGCCATTCTGCACCGGATACTGTTCTAGCATTTAATGAGATTGCGACACTTTTTTTATTTCACTCTGTGGGTGACACTGGTGTAGTCAGCACTTTTTTTTCTTCCTCAGTTGTTGTTGTTGGATTAGCACTCATCCAGGCAAGGTGCAAACTGACCTTAGCTTAACACGGTTTATCCGCTTCGGTTCTATGACCTTTAGGTTGTTGACCTAACAAATATCCATCCATCTCAGATTTAATGTCACTGACAACTTTTGGGTGGCATGGTGGCTCAGTGGTTAGCACTGCTGCCTCACAGCACCAGCAACACAGGTTCAATTCCACCCGTGGCTGACTGTCTCTGTGTGGAGTTTGCACATTCTCCCCTTGTCTGCGTGGATTTCCTCCGGGTGCTCCAGTTTTATCCCACCATCCAAAGACATGCAGGTTAGGTGGATTGGCCATGCTAAATTGCCTGTAGTGTCCAGGGATGTTTAGGTTAGGTGGGCTAGACGTAGGGAAATGCAGGGGTAGGGGGATGAGTCTGGATGGGATACTGTTCAGAAGGGCAGTGTGGACTTGTTGGGCCAAATGGCCTGTTTCCACACTGTAGGGATTCTATGAAAATCCCAACTCCTCTTTGATTCAATGGACATTTGGGAAATGGAGTTGCAGGATTACGCTGCCCTTTGTGAAGAAGTGCTTCCTGAAATCACCTCTGAATAGCTTCTGTCGTATTTGAAGGAATGAGGTTCTGTAGTGTGTTGGATCATGGTCATGCCTCTGATCTGAAACCTCTCACTTTAAGTCCCACTTCAGAACCGAATGGCAAATACCATTGCATTCAGAGTGCAGCCAGGCAGGTCGAGCATTGATCTGTAAATCATCCAACAGGCATCAGACACCAACAACAGAAGCAATTTTGAGTCAACTATGTGATCGGAAGGAAATTGGAGATTTGTCCATCATTATCCATACCTCCCACCTGCATGTAAGTGTGCATTATCCCATAGCAACTCCAACTCTTCGGTGTAGGGGGTTTGATTTTAGTTGGTTAGACAGTTGGTGTATGTTAGATGGGCCCCATGTACAAGACTGGTTAGACCACAGCTCGAGTATTGTGTACAGTTATAGGTGTCACATTATAGGAAGCATGTGAATGCAATGTAGAGAGGGCAGAGGCCATCCATAAGAATGGCTCCAGAAATGAGAAGCCAGTTATGAGGATAGATTAAAGAAGTTGGGACTGTCATCGTTTGAGAGGGAAAGGCTGAGAGGAGATTTAGACGAGGTTTTCAAAGTCATGAACAGGCTGGAAAAATGTTGACCAAGAGATGCTGTTCATGCTTGTACAAAGGAAAAAGAACAAGAGGGCAGAGATTTGAAGTAATGTGCAAATGAAGCACAGATAAAACAAAGAAAAACAGGTTTTCAGACAGCAAGTAGTTGGGGTGTAGAATACACTGACTGGAGATGTGGTGGGGGCAGGTCCAAATGAGGCATTCAAGAGGGGCACTAAATGATTATTTGGTGAGTAATGGTGGGCAGGGATACGGGGAAAAGGCAGGAGATCGGCACTAGGTAATGTTGCTCGTTTGAAGAGCTGGTGCAGGCATGATGGGCCAAATGGCCTCTTTCTGCACTGTAACACTCCTATGATTGTGGTTTCAATTGGATCATCCCTTAACCTTTTACACTGAAAGACATACAAGGCATAAAATATAATCTTTTTATCGCCATAGAATTATTCTCAGTTGATCTTGTAAATCTCCCGACAGTTTTTGGATCTTATTTCCTTTGTCCTGCCCCTGACTGCACATCGACCTGAGTTTGAGCAGCCACTAGGGTTTATATGCCAGGAGTGTCCTGGCTCGGATTATCCTCTCTTTGGGGCTAGCATCCAGACAGGTACAGCAACAACTGGACAGGAATTGGCAGTTTTCTGAAATTGGTTAGGCAAGGTTTCTTGGCGTTGTTTCTCATTGCACATTTACCCTTCTGCTCTCCCCCTTGTCAGTATTGTATCCCCAAGACTTGAAAATCTTCCACCAACTAACTAACAAGACAACAGCGTTTGGAACGGATGACCTGCAGAAGGCCATTCTGCCCCTCATATCCTGTTCCATCATTTTGGTCAAATCATGATATCTCTGCAAAGAGTATTAGCTGTCAAAAGCATTTGTTTGATAAAGTATTAGTCTTTGTTTTTAAAAAAAAATCTGCATTACCACACAAATCATTTTCTATTCAGGGATTTCAAAAGAACATGAGGCTTGGTATCTATCTAGTTCAGGTGCAACAGGTACAAATATTCCAACCTCAAAAACTTCAGAAAAATCCATGAATTGCCGCAATCTTGTAGTACCACAATGTGCCACCAAGTGGCAGAAAGGAGATCTCTCAGAATGACAATTGGCCGAAAGGTGGCTCTATTGATGTCTGCCATAGCTCCAGCCTTGAAAGGTTCAAAATCAGGTTCAAATGATGAATTTTTTGCGTTAAATGATATCTATCATCAGTAAGTCTTGCAATGTGTGTGAGGAAATTGGTGAACTTTGCAGGATAGAGTTTGTACCGCCCAATTGCGGAATATCAGCTAATAAAATGCTTAAGTATCAGTGCATAGCTTGTGACTTCCTTCAATGAGGTCCCTACGTTGAGACCTAATCTGCTTATTTGGGGACATATTACAGGTCTCTGAAGGACCTGGCCCAGTTCCTCCTTTCTATAAAACAAAGAATCAGAAAATAGGAGCAGAAGTTGGCCATTCAGCTGAGCGGGTACACTGTTCCATTCGACATTGTCATGGCTGATCCTCTATCACACTGCCATGCACCCGTTCTCTCTCCTTACCCCCTGATGCCTTTAGTCTCTAGAAATCTATTTTTTTCTCAACTACGTTCAATAACTTGGCCTCCATGTCCCTGTGCAGTACAGAATTTCACAGACTCACCAGCCATGAAAGAAGAAAGTTCTCCTCAGGTCAGCTTGAAAAGTTCAACCACATGAACTGAAACCAAAACTCCTTGGTATTCGACCCCTTGGCCAAGGGAAACATTATCACAGCATCCGGGCTGCTCAGCCTTCGCATTAAATGCTTCAATGCCATCCCCTCTCGTTTTTCTAAACTTCAATATAGGCAAATATAGGCCCAGTTGACTCAATCTCTCCTCATATGACAAACCTACTATCCCGCGAATCAGTCTGGTGAAGCTTCATTGCTCTCCTTCTGTGGTGGGTAAATCTTTTCTTAAGTAAGGAGACCAAACCTGCACACAATATTCCAGACGTGATCTCACCAAAGCCCTGTACAACTGCAATAAGACTTCCTTTGCCCCTCTTGTCAAACCCTTTTACAATGAAGATGGATATACCATTTAAAAGCAAACAACTGCAGATGCTGGAAGTCTGAAATTAAAAAAATAACGAGAAAATATGCTGAACAAATTCAGCAAGATTGGTTGCAGCAGTGGACAGAAAAAAAGAGTAAACGCTGATTTTAAAGAGACATATCAGACTTGAAACATTAACTCTTTCTCTCACCACAGATGCTGCCAGACTTAGTGCCATAGAGAAACACAGCACAGAAACAGGCCCATCGGTCCAACATGTTCATGTTGATGACAGCCTGCGTTTAACCCGTATCCCTCTAAACCTTTCCTATCCATGTATTTGTCTAAATGTCTTTTAAATGCTGTAATTGTATCTACCTGTTTCACTTCCTCTGACAGCTCATTCCATACACCCACCACCCTCAGTGTGAAAAAGTTGCCCCTCAGGGGTCTTTTATATCCTTTCCCCTCTCACCTTAAACCCAGGCCCTCCAGTTTTGGCCTCCCCTGCCCTAGGGAGGAGACAATGGCTATTGACTCCATCCATGTCCCTCATGATTTCATTAACCTCTGTAAGTTCACCCCTCAGCCTCCTAAGATCCAGGGAAAAAGTCCCAGCCTTTCCTTGTAACTCATAACTTCCAGCCTGCTGAGTTTATCCAGCATTCTCTTCAGTTATTCAAGAAACAATTTGTCTTCCTGTTGATTTATCTTTTTCTTGTTTACGTATTCTTGCTGTGTGGAAATTGTTCACTCTGTTTGCCAATGCAATATAATATTAATGCATTTACTTCAATTCTTACCCTACGACCATTAAAATATTTAGGGGATTGAAAAGAAAATTAAGCACGTTAATTCTGCTGCCCATGTTGGGTGTAGTTTCAACCTCATTAAAAATTAAACTTGGGTGTCTTATCAAAGCAGTTCATGCATGTGAATCCATTTAAGGTGCTCCTAAGCAGTTTAACAGAATTCCTCTCATCGTCTTATTGCAGCTTCAAGCTGTACAAGTGATTCCAAATGTGCTGGCCTCAAAACTAAACACTTGAAATGCAGAATTTAATGGAAAAATTGGAATATAGATGCTCATAAGAGGATTTGACTTGCTTATGACAAGAAAACCAGCCATGAAAGCACCTCCTGCCTGTCACGTTGTAGACACTGAACAATCTAAGGAAGTCTTTCTTGAATGGTGTATCTGAAACAACTCCACAGAGGCCAGGATTAGGCACCAGAGTGTCAGGATCTTTGCCACCCTCTTTATGTCAGCCAGGGCTCCCTGATTGGACCAGATTCACAGCCCCAATGAGATCCAGTTGGCTGACTTCGTTACAATTGCTACAGTACCCGTGGACACTTTTGTGGATTCCCATTCTGAGAGAAAAAAGAGATGGCTCTTGCCAGACATGGGGAGTTTGCTGCAAACTAAAGAAAGTATGTTCTTCCTGTTTCCATGAATAGTAGAGAACAAACGCTCAGTCTATGCTCTGATGTTCTCTTTCAGATGCTGACTGAGAAACATCACAAGACAGAATATGAAGGTGTTTCCTTGAACATCGAATTGTGCTTGGAATTGACGTTCATAGTGCAGCTAAATAAACTTTAACTTAGATATTTAGGAGAAGCTGAATAGAAAGTAATACTGTCTGACACATGGCAAAGACACCCAGAACACAGAAGGAGGTTATTCATCCCATCATGTCAGTGCTGGTTAATTAAGACTTGACTGTATGAACCTGATTTTCCAACTTTATTTCCATATCCCTGGAGGACATGGCAATGTAAAGGAGCAATGGAATCCAGGAATGCTGGCTGCATTGCCAGCAAGCTCTGGATTGGGACTTTAATGTAAGACCTTCCAGCTTGGAGGCAGGAACATTACCAACTGAGCTACCCAGGCATGTGGCTAAATCTCAGCAGTCATTGCACTCCACATGCTAATTAATTCTGCAAAGTGCCTTCAGACCAGCTTAATGCTGATAATAAGCCACTGCATAAATGTACTGTCTCCTTTTTAAAAGAAAAAAATTATATTTTTAAAGATAGAAGATATTAATCAAAAAGAGAAGTAAACGGAACAGAAATAAAAAGAACGAGTTCCAATTTTCACTTTGGATGATAGTGCAAAATGAGAAAGATAGGATCAGACAGCCGTAATATTTCTCGCCATTTTAATTTCTAAAGCAGTCAAAATTACTCCCATTGGGCAGCAGAATAAATGTTCTCAATTTTCTTTAAAAATTTCTGCCTCTTTTAGTTGTCTAAGTATGAATATTCTGGTAGATTTATCAGGATAATGTTATTCCTAGTTATATGTGTTAAAGCAAGATTTGCCATTCCCAGGAGACGAAGATTTCCCAGGACCTTTTCAGATTATGTTGTATAGGATTGTAGCGGCTATCAGAGGAGGTGATGGCCTCGTGGTATTATCACTGCACTGTTAATCTGGAACCCCAGGTAATGTTCTGGGACTCGGGTTTGAATCCTGTCATAGCAGGTGGTGGAATTTGAATTCAACAAGTAGTGATGACCATTGCTGATTGTTCAGGAAAAACTCATCCAGTAACATCCTTTAGTGAACCTGCCATCCTTACCTGGTCTGACCTACATGTGACTACAGACCCATAGCAAAATTGACTCTTATCTACCAATGGGCAATAGATATTAGTTTAGCCGGCACATCCATATCTTATGAATGAATTTTAAAAAAGGGCACGGAACCAGACTATTTGACATATCTAGTCTAAGCTGGTGTTAATACTCCTCTCTCTCCTCATCTAAATCTACCGTTGTAACTCTCCATATGCTTTGCCTTCTTATGCCTGTTGAGCTTCTCCTTAAATACACTTACATTATTTTCTTCAACCCCCTACCTGTGTCAGCATCTCTTTGTGTTAAGTTTCTTCCGAGTTTCCAATATTTCGATACTGGTAATATTTATTGTCCATCCTCTATTGCCAGAAATTTGTGAACAAAGAAGGATTGACATGCTGAGTTGCTATTGTCTTGTAAAACAAAATGGCTGACAAGTGACTAATTAAAGTGGCTAGCTAAACCCCACGGCTTTTTACACATACGTGAGGAATAACAGAATGACCAGAGAAAGGGTAGGGCCGATCAAGGATTGTAAAGGGAATTTGTGCACGGAGCCTAAAGAGATAGGAGAGGTCCTTAGTGAATACTTTTCTTCAGTATTCACAACTGAGAGGGACCTAGTTGTAGTGGAGGACAGTGTGAAACAGGCAGGTAGGCTAGAAAAGGTCGATGTTAGTAAGGAAGATGTCCTAGGAATCTTGAGGAAGTTGAAGATAGATAAGGCCCCCACGCCTAATGGGATTTATCCAAGGATTCAATGGGAAGCGAGGGAAGAGATCACAGGGCCACTGGCGATGATCTTTTCGTCCTCATTGTCCATGGGTATACTGCCGGAAGACTGGAGAGAGGCAAACGTCATTCCCTTGTTCAAAAAAGGGAATAGGGATAACCCCGGAAATTACAGGCCAGTTAGTCTTACTTCAGTGATGGGCAAATTATTGGAAAGGGCTCTGAGAGATAGGACTTATGATCACTTGGAAAGGCACAGTTTGATTCGAGATAGTCAGCATGGATTTGTAAGGGGTATTTCATGCCTCACAAACCTTACTGAATTCTTTGAAGAAGTGACCAAACATGTGAATGAAGGTACAGCAGTGGATGTGGTATACATGGATTTAAGTAAGGTGTTTGATAAGGTTCCCCATGGTAGCCTCATGCAGAAAGTAAGGAGGCATGGGATGGGGGAAATGTGGCAGATTGGATTCAGAATTGGCTGACCCTTAGAAGACAAAGGGTGGTAGTGGACGGAAATTATTCAACATGATGTTCAGTTACGAGTGGTGTACCACAAGGATCTGTTCTGTGTCCTCTTCTATTTGTGATTTTTGTAAATGATTTGGAATTAGGAGTGGAAAGGGTGAATTAGTAAGTTCACGGACGATACAAAAGTGGGTCGAGTTGTAGATAGTGTGCAGAGCTGTTCTAGGTTACAAAGGGACATTGATAGGATGCAGAGCTTGGCTGAGAAGTGGCAGATGGAGTTTAACCCTGAAAAGTGTGAGGTGATTCATTTTGGAAGGACAAACTTGAAAGCAGAATACAGGGTTAATGGAAAGATTCTTGGCAGTGTGGAGGAGCAGAGGGATCTTGGGGTTCATGTCCACAGTTCCCTGAAAGCTGCCACCCAGGTGGATAGAGTTGTTAAGAAGGCATATGGTATGTTAGCTTTCATTAATAGAGGGATTGAGTTTACGAGCTGTGAAGTTATGCTCCAGCTATACAAAAACCTGGTTCAGCCACATCTGGAGTATTGTGTCCAGTTCTGGTTGCCTCATTATAGGAAAAATGTGGAAGTGTTGGAAAAGGTGCAGAGGAGATTTACCAGGATGTTGCCTGGAATGGAGGGAAGGTCTTATGAGGAAAAGTTGAGAGAGCTAGGGCTTTTCTCTTCAGAATGATGAAGGTTGAGAGGTGACTTGATAGAGGCGTACAAAATGGTCAGAGGTATAGATAGAGTGGACAGCCAGACACTTTTTCCTCAGGTGGAGGTAGCTATTACAAAGGGGCATAGTTTTAAAGTGAGTGGAGGTAGACATAGGGGAGACGTCAGAGGTAGGTTCTTTACTCAGAGAGTTGTAGGGGCGTGGAATGCATTGCCGGAGAAGGTAGTGGAGTCGACCTCATTAGGGACATTTACGCGGTTATTAGACAGGCATATGCATGATAGTGTAAGGTAGGCGTGGAGGTTAGATAGACCTTAGGTTTAGGGTAAAAGTTCGGCAGAACATCGAGGGCCGAAGGGCCTGTATGGTGCTGTACTGTTCTATGTTCTAAAGTTCTTTAAATCTATAAGCAGGTTGGATAGAGTATGGCTAGCACGAGGGGACATAGCTTTAAATTGAGGGGTGATAGATATAGGACAGATGTCAGAGGTAGATTCTTTACTCTGAGAGTAGTAAGGGCATGGAATGCCTTGCCTGCAACAGTAGTGGACTCACCAACTTTAAGGGCATTTAAATGGTCGTTGGATAGACATATGGATAATAATGGAGTACTGTAGGTTAGATGGGCTTCAGATTGGTTTCACAGGTCGGTGCAACATCGAGGGCCGAAGGGCCTGTACTGCGCTGTAATGTTCTAGAGTGGATTCAGAGAGAATATTTCCAGAAGACAGCACTCAAGCTATGGGGGAATTGATGAGGTAATGCTAATATCATTGGTCCATAATCTAGAAGCCCAGAGTAATGATTTGAGAATGAGGATTTACGTCCCACCATTGCAGTAGAATTTAAATTCAATTAACAAAGCTGGAATTGAAAATGATGTGCAAGCAATAGCAGCTATCCCATGCAATCCAATCTGGCTCCATTCTGTACCTGTGTGATTATTTTAATTAACATATTAAAACATATTGTATGCTTTGAAGCAGACATTGCAACAAACCAATAAACTTGTGAGTGCAGTTTTGAGGTCCACAGCAGATCTACAGCAGGTAGTTACAACATTATTGATAGACAGGCATGGCGTCTTTACAGGTGAAAGTTATTGAAGACAAGATACACTTCCAACAACACTTTAGTGCAGTAATGAGGGAGTGCTGCATTGCCAAAGGTACTATCCTTCAGGCATGGCTTTTGACGCATCTGACAGTACAGGTATCAGAATAAAGAAGACTAAGGAGTACTAATGGTTTGGTCAACATTCTTTCATTAACTAAATTTCATTGCTATTTGTGGAATCCTGCTCTGACATATAATCTGTGTAATTCAAATCTGTGTAACCTCCTCCAGACCATGAACCCTCCAAGACCACTGTATTCCACTAATCTTGTCTTCTGTCACATCCCTGATTTTAATCTCTTAATAACAATTGCACCATCAGGTCCCAAGGTCTCAGGCTCTGGAAGTCCCTGTCTGTCTCTCTGTCTCTGTCTTTCTCTTTGTACGTCTGTCTTTGATTTGATTCAATTTGATTTCATTTATTACTGTCACACACACTGAGACACAGTGAAAAGCATGTTTTGCATGCTAACCAGACAGATCATAGTTGCATCAAGGTAATAGAACAGAATGCAGAAGATAAGGTTACAGCTACAGAGAAGATGCAGTGAAAGATCAACTCTAATCTGGGAGAGGTCAGTTCAAAAGTCTGAGATCATTATACGTGTTTTCAAACTTTTATATCTTCTGCCCGATGGAAGAGGGTGGAAGAGTGTTCAACCGGAGTGGGAAGGGTCTTTGATGAGTTTGCCGCTTTTCCAAAGCAGCAGGAAGGGTCGAAAGAGGCAAGGGACGGAAGGCTGGTTTCTGTGATGGACTCAGCTGCATTCATAACTCCCTGTAATTTCTTGCAGTCTTGGGCAGAGCAGATGCCGTACCAAGCTGTGATGCATCTGGATAGGATGCTTTCTATGGTGCGTCTATAAAAATTGTTCAACAGTCATTGCCGACATGCCAAATTTCCTTAGCCTTCTGATGAGGTAGAGATGTTCATGCACTTTCTTGACTGTAGCATCGACATGGATGGACCAGGATAAATTGTTGGTGATATTTACACGTAGGAACTTGAAGCTCTCAACCATCTTCGCCTGAGTACCATAGATATAGATAGGGGTGTGTCCTCCATCCTCTCTCTTTCTCTCTTTCTCTCTCTTTCTCTCTCACTCTCTCTTTCTCTCTCTCTCTCTCTTTCTCCTCCGTTATGACATGCCTTAAACTTATTTCTTTGAGTTTTGGCCGTCAGTCCTAATGCCTCTTTATTTGATTCCATGTTAATTCTTGACAGATAATGCTTCTGCAAAGCTGCTTGGCTTTGCTGCTTTTAAGACACTGAATAAATGCAAGTTGTTGTATGATTACCAATGCAAAATCCAACAACAAACCTTAAAGGAGTATACATATATATGGTCTGAAAAGTACAGTTTGTGTTGTTGGGGAGCAGGAGAAGATTCTATGGTTTGTCTAGCCTGCTCCACTAGTTAATATGAACATGGATGCTCTTGGATTTCAACTCCACCTTCCTGCCTGCTCCCTATATCCATTGATTCCTGAAAGAACAAAAATCTGTTCATCCCAGCCTTAAATATGAATGCAGCATCCATAATACTCTGAAACAGAGAATTCCAGAAATTCACAAACCTTTGAGTGAAATCATTTCTCATTATCTCCACGTGAAGTGATCAGCCCTAGGAACAAATAAACAAATACAAAGATATTAATTAGGAGCAGCAGAAGGCCATTCAGCCCCTTGAGCCAGCTCCACCATTCAATAAGATCATGGCTGTTTTCTTTGTGTTCTGAATCCCATCTACTCCATATAACCTTTGATGTGCTTGTGAACCAAAATCTATCCTGCTCCATATTCAGTGGTCTCATCTTCTGAGGATTAAGCAACCCTGTGGTGAACATAAGAAGAGGCCACTGATCCCTCTGTTCCCAAAAGAGATTCTCCTCATCTCTGTCCTAAAAAGTCCATGCCTAGATTTTAAACAATAGCGCCTATTTCTGGACTCCCTGACATCTGGAAACCATCCTTATCCAAAGTACATGTACCCTCATGTTTTAGGCTCCCTGACCATCAGAGATAGTATAAAACCACAGACAGAACTGATTAATTAGCTGAACACACCTTAATGGGTAGAGTTGAAGTTACATCATGTGATAATAAAAATATGTCCAGGTTAAATTTGACCAAAAAAAAAAGCTCCATATGTTAAAATAATTGGCAAAGCAATGATCTCTAAGGGTCTTTATCGCTTTAACTGTACATCTCCAATCTGGCTATTATCTATAGCTTTCCATAAAGCCAAGAGGCCGATTGATAAATAGCAATTGCCTGAATTCATTTTTAAAACGATTGACAATTCATGGACAGACATTTTTAGAGTGAGCTATCCTAAAGTACTTCACAAAAACAGAAATTGGAAAGAAGTTGTCACCAAGACAAAGAAAGATAAATTATGGGAGAATCAGAAATATGATCAAACGTACAGTGCAGGATTTTTCAAATGGCAGGTTTCTCAGATCTCTGCCGTCAGCTGTCCCATCAATGTTTAACACCAAATGAAGTATTAACTGGTCGGAGGTGAGATTTCTGTCCCTCACTCAGAAGGAAGTCTCACCTCAGAGGGCTGTTCAAGAATCTGATTTGTACCTCCAGCAATGTAGCACTCCTTTGATACTATATGGACCATCAGATTAGACTTTTAAGCTTGACTTTTTCAAATGGGAACGTAAATACACAGCCTTCTGAAAGTGCTTGTAAATGAATGATAGCTCACATCATGTTAGATATCGGACTGTCATAAACTCCTCAACTGGTTCATTAATGTTCTTTAAGAATGGAAATCTGCTTTGCAGGACTCCAGACATTGTTCCCTTTAAGTTTCCTTCATTATGTTGACTGTTTGTTACAACGTGTATGAGATTCCAGATTGACTGCAATGTACAGTTGACTCTGAACTGCCCTCTGAGGCAGCCTAGTTGTATCAATCTGCTACTGTACGATAGGATCAATAGAGTGGACAGTAGAAGGATGGGGAGAATAAGAGGCCTCCCTTTCAAGAAGAGATTTTCTTTTTTCTCTCTCAGATATTTTGCGGAATTGTCTTCTCCAGAAAACAGTCATGACATTACCTAAGTCAGAATTAGATAGATTTTTGACAGAGAATAGAGTCAAGGATTGTTTGGGTCAGAGAAGAAATTGGAGTTGAGTCTACAGGGAGATAGTAGGAACTGCCGATGCTGGAGTCTGAGATAATAAGGTATGGAGCTGGATGAACACAGCAGGCCAGGCAGCATCGGAGGAGCAGGAAAGCTGACGTTTCAGGTCTGGACCCTTCTTCAGAAATGAGACTACAATGTGATTACCTTGTCAAATGGTAAAGGAACCTTGAAGGGCTAAAGGGCCTACTCCTGATCCCATGATGTCCAGCTATGTTCCTTGGAGTACCAGGAATGTAGCAATTTCACAAGAAGGTACACCACCAACTTCTCAAGAACAGCCAAGTGTGAGCAATAAGTGCCACTCATGACCACATCCTGAGAAAGCATAATAGTGGAAGGTTGACCCTGGAACCACAGAACAATCAAACTGTGGGACTTGCAATTTAGTAAAACTTGTTGGTCACACAGTGGGTTTGACTATTTCCATGGTAGAAAGAATTGCCCATGGGACCAAAGCCTATTCTGTGGGAGGATCAAAGGACTGCATCCTGTTGCTCACCTTTGAAGCAGTCCTTGATCCCTCATGGAACATAGTGCTTAGATTTTATACCTTCAGCAGCAAGTTAGTAAGGGACACTGCTATAGAGGTATAGCGAGTGCAACCAGGTCGCAAATAAAAGTGATCACAGAACAACCCACGCCATGGGGCCGAGTCTACAGTCTGGCACCACAATGTATTCCTCGTTCCAGTTTCTGCGCAGCTTCATGTCATGAAAATTTAACATCATTATTGATGGCACGGGAGATGGAGGAAATCACCAGATACTCCCATAGCCTTTATTCGCTCGTACTGGGGAATCCTGCTTTTAGCTCACTGAAGGCTCCTTGACGTTAGCAATGACAGAACACCAGCCTCAGAAAAGCAGCAAGGGAGAGAAAATAACTGAAAACACACTCACGGCTTCCTGGAATCGTTTCCACGGCAACAAGGAAAAGCACATCAATCTGGTGAAGTCACTGCAACAGTTTGGTACTTAATGGCTCGTTTATATTTTGACTAACTGTATGCAGCCTGGCTACCTGTTGCAATCAAATGATTGCAGAAATGCCTGAGCACTGAGGCAGGTTTATTCCACCCACAATCACTTCACCCCCTACCCCAACCCCACCTCCAGCCCCAGCGTTCAAAACATAAGGAACTATGAAGGTAAGAATAAAGTGAGCTTTCTTACCGTTATTTATTCTGAAGCAAAGTGAATGAGCTCAGTCCACTGAAGTGAGATGTATTATTTTTCTTTTCAACCTGAAGCTCTTAAAGTATTAATATTTTCACCAGAAAACCGAGTCCAGTGCACTTCACATTCACACAGTGAAGTGGTCACGGCAGATACTGGTAAGCAATGTTTTTGATTGGAGGGGAGAGAGTGTATGATATCACAAGGCACTGTCCCTCATTGGCAGATTTCTGCATTTCATCCTTGGCTACAAGGTTACTGGATGCCGTGCAACAGGCATTTCCAACGCACACAGCTTCCTTCTTCAGCAAGGAGACCCAATTGTGCGCGCTGATCTTCTCTCAATCAGCACTGCCAGGGTCCTGCCCAGTCCTGTACAGCTCCCATGTTGTTCCTGCCAGTGAATTAAATACAAATGTCTGCGCTATCCTGCACTTGAGCCAGTGGGTTTAACCCCAAACTACCATTTCATCACTCTCATCCCAACCCTGATGACCCCCACCTCACACCAGCACCACCACTGGGACTGCTTCAGCCTTCATAACTCTTCACACACTCCCTTTTGTCCCTGCTCCAATAAGCTCATTAAGAATCGGAATTTACTGCAGTATCATATTCCTCAGATTCACGGTCAGCATAAAAGCCAGGCTGCATTCCAATTTGGCAAACTGCGCCTCGTCCTCTTTAATTTTCTGTTTTTGCAAAGCAGTGAGGAATTACTGACCTGCACAAACCACAGCTAGTCACAGCCTGTGGTAAAATGTTGAGCCTTTGCAGTATATGTCAGGCCCAGAGTAAACATCCAGCTCATCACTGAAAAAGGGAAAACTAACACACCAGACTGAGGGCTTCAATCAAAAATGGGAAAAATCTCAGTGACCCCCAACAAAAAGCAAAGAGGCATTTGATTTTGTCAATCTCCAGATATTGGCATATTGGCAGGGATGAGGATAGAACCATTCACTAGCATTGCGGGAGGCCATTCAACCCATTACGCCCACGCCAGCTCTCTGAACTATCAAGAACAAAAACAGAAGTTACTGGAAAAGCTCAGCAGGCGTGGCAGCATCTGTGAAGAAAAAAATCAGAGTTAACATCTCGTGTCTGGTGACGCTAACAGAATCTTTCTCATCTCCTCTCTGGCTTTTTTCTGGTTCCCTTCAATTCTGTTGGATATTTCCTCAGCTTGTGAGTGATGGATGGAAGGTGATATGTGATATGTGATATGCCAGCATCAGAGTATAATCTCTCCCTCAGCCTGTGAATTCCCTTTTCTGACATGAGTCTTTTTTACCACAGCACCTGGTCAGAGCTATTATCTCATCCAGTATGACCATTTCAGAAGTGGCTCCAGCAAGGAGCTAAATGAATAAAAATAGAGAGTGCGCACATAGAAATTACCTTTCAAGGCATCAAGGGTCAATGAAGAGCTTCAGAGCTGATGGAATAAATGTCATTTGCAAGTTTGTAAGCTATTTTGGGCAAGTTCTTGCAAACAGCAGTGTGATGATGGTAAGATAACATATTCATTGTTTGCAAGATAATCATTAGCCAGGACTTAGGTGAAAAGCTCCCCTTCAAAGTAGTCAATGAGAATTTTGTATTCATCTGCAAGCTCAACTTGATATCACCTGAAATATGGTATTTCTCCGAATGTGGGTGTTTTCTAACTAAGCTGTTCAAAGACGCTGTGATGCACCTCTGGAGCAAGTGTAAATTGAACCCAGTCTGCTGGCTCAGAGACAGGGACACTACCATTGCTCCGCAAGAGACCTGCACTAGGAGAGTAGCGTTGCTTTAATTTATGAGAGGCCATTTAATTCCTAGCCTCATAAGTGGGACTGGGGCCTGCAACGTTCTGACTCTGTACAGAGTGTTGCCAATTGCAGAGCAAGGGTTAATCCGTCAAATTGATACGCATGGCAGCTGGAGTGACCTGTCCTCTGTCGTCAGCCACAAGGACAGAACTTAACAAATAATAATTGCACATTTTGCCTTGTGAGACAGCAATATAAAATTGAAAATGTGGATTACATCAAAACCCATAACTTTCAAATATGTAGTGGTTGTTGGGTTCATTAAATGTGGATGGTGATGGTGAAATATTAATGATTCTTGCAGAGCTAATATTCTGTGAGATGACTCAGCTTGTCCCTTAAACGGAGACCACCCCAATGCTAAATGCTTAAACCACAAATAAATGCTATTTTTCTTACCCTTCACAAGATGATTTGCATGATTCAGAGCACAGATACTCCAGTCAGCATAATGTTGTGAAAGACTTAGCTGATCTCAGCCTGGGCAATAGTAAGGGGCCCCATTTCTACATTAAGCAATGCAGCATACAAGGAATGCTACCCTGCCTGCACTTCTCTTTGAAGGAGCTCTCACGTCAGTCAAAAAATTATACAGTGCAAGTAAGATCTAAAGTTCCAACCTAACTATGGAATGAGGAGAGTGAAGATATTGGCTAACAGGCACAGTGAGTCCACTAGGGAAAGTACACTCAAAGAGATTAGGGGTTGAAGATAGAACTGCAACAATGCAACTAGCCAAAATTTCCCTTGTGGAACAGTCTAAGACCAGAGGGCAACATCTCAGAGTAATGGGTCACCCAAGACAGAGATGAGGAGGAATGTCTACTCTGAGAGGGTAGTGAATCCAAGGAAGTCTTTAATGCAGAGGTCTGTAGAGGCTAAGTCATTAAATACATTCAAGGCTGAGATAGACAGATTATTCATCATAGAATCACAGGAACTCTATGGTGTGGGACCAGGCCATTCAGCCCATTGAGTCCACAATGACACTCTGAAGAGCATCCCATCCAGACCCAACCCCCTACCCTATCCCTGTAGTCCCACATCAACCATGGCTAATCCCCCGCGCTTGCACATCTTTGGACTGTAAGAGGAAACTGGACAAAACCTGCACAGACATGGAGAGAATGTGCAAACTCCACACAGAGAGTTACCCGAGGGTCAAATTGAACCTAGGTCACTGGTGCTGTGAGGCAGCAGCAGTAACCACTGAGCCACCGTGCTGCCCCAAAGGGGGAATCAAGGGACAGGAAAGCAGAATTGAGTATAATTAGATCAGCACTGGTCTCATTAAATGGTGGAGCAAACTCAATGGGCTGACTGGCCTACATCTGTTCTTATATTTTATATACATATACACATATATAAGCCTCACAACTTGGGGTTTGGCGCCATGGAATCATCCAATCAGTGAAAAGCAAAATCCAATGTTCTGAATTCAATAACTGAAGAGTATAACTTTTGTTCAAAATAGCCTCCACTCTTTTCTGATTACGGCTAATCAGCTATAAAAATACACTTTGCCATCTCTGAGTTTGCCTTTCCCAAAATCCTTTTCTAAGTGCTCTGGCTGCTTTCCTCATCCACTAGCCATTTTTCATTGCCCCAGCCAGCACATAGCGAAATTACACCATGTTGTACTAGATCACCAAGTGGGATCCACTTGCAGGAGTTTTCAGGAGTGTCAGCAACAATTTGTCCTCCTGTCTCTGCAAGCCCTGTGGGACTGCTGTGTAGATCAAGATGCTCGGAATCTGCAGACTGTGGTTGAGGGTTTGATAGCCACTGTCGCTGCCATTTCATGATGGAAGGGGCTGCACCCAACTTATACCTGCCCTTGTGGCTTAATGTCAGCATTCCAATTCATTTCAGCTCATGCACTTCACATCAAACAGAGTGGTTTTGCAAGACAAGAAGGATATTGAGTTTTCAATAGAATCCCTACAGTGTGGAAACAGGCCCTTTGGCCCAACAAGTCCACACTGACCCTGGGAGCATCCCACCCAGACCCCTCCCCCTACAACCCACCTAACCTACACATCCCTGAACACTACGGGCAATTGAGCATGGCCAATCAACCTAGCCTGCAAATCTTTGGACTGTGGGTGGAAACCAGAGAACCTGGAGGAAACCCACGCAGACACGGGGAGAATGTGCAAACTCCACACAGACAGTCGCCAAAGGGTGGAATTGAACCCGGGTCCCTGGTGCTGTGAGGCAGCAGTGCTAACCACTGAGCCACAATTCACATTGTCTTTGCAATCCAGAAAAAAAATCTTTGCATTCGATTACTTACCCTCGGAGCCCCACTCTTCACTCCATCACTGAAGCATGTGAAGTCAGTGGAAAGATGAATTAACAAGCCACTTCCAAGCATTTCGCATTCCCATTGATGAAAAATTTTGCCATTATTCAATTCGTAGTTATACAGAGTGGCAAACTCACTTCATAATTTTTCTTGGTCAAATTTGCAAGTGTGTGAATATACTTCCTTTCAATGAAGTTGTGGCCAAAACTTCCAAAGCCCAGTACATCAAGATCCAGAAAATTAAAGCTTACTCATATATTGTATTGCAAAATGTTCCCTTACAGCCAAAGGAAACATCTAATTCATTGGATTTATAAGAACAGAGCTCCTCCATCCTAAATGTTACATTTACACTGGCTTGGACCTAAATGCATTTTCCCATTTTCCGATGTGATATCCTTTGCCAAGGAAAGTGTCCTTGTTGCTTCATAAAACACAAATCTTTTGGGAAGAAAAGAGTTCCAGATCTATCTGACACTTTGCAAGACATAGTGCTTCCTGATTTCACCGCGGAGTCTGGTGCAACAAGAGAATGAGAACCAGAAAAAAGACTGAGAAAGAGGGGACAGAGGTGAGAGTTAAGAATGAGACTGGGCAATGCGCTCAAGCAGAGAGACTGGGGAACAGAGCCAAGACAAAAATGAACCAAGGTTAAGTTCGGGGGAGAGAGAAACTGGAGAATATCATTGAAGGGTAAGAGCAAGATAAGGAATGGGGACTCAGGTAGAAAGAGAAACTGAAGAATGAGGTTGTTGGTGAGTGCGCACGGTAGAGGGAGGGGGTGGTGTTGAGGAAGAAAAAGTCAAGAAAGAGAGAGAAAGAGTCTCTGGGGAATGGGATCACAGAGAGTGAAAATGACTTGGAAATGGAGTAGCTAGGTAAGAGTATAATTGAATAATTGAGGGCCTGGGAGAGGTGGAGCCCATGAAGGTGTGATTGAAACCTGATGAGTTCAATGCAGTTAAAGAGTAAAATATTCTTTCCAAAAGGACTCTGACCAATCAGAGTCAACATGCTTGGTCTAAAATTTAGACAATGCCTGTCTATTAACATTCATTCAGCATTAATAGATGCATTCTCTGTCGCCATGGCTCTAGCCATTGGAACCTACTTGTCAAACCTTCAACATTATCTCATCACGCAGTATAAATGTTAGTGTGCCCTTTGGATTGGCATTCTTGAAAAATGCCCTGATGAGAGCAAGACGGAAAGCTTGGACAACATATACCTTTCTTCAATATTGTATTACCAAATGACTAAATACTTTGATGCTGAGCAATATGCTCTGGAGAAGTTAAATGCTCTTCACATGATCACTCAGTTTGGTTCAAGTCAGTCTGTGCTGACCATATTCTAGCAGACAGGGAGAAACGTTGAGCCTGTCCAAGAAAAAATGACCCAAACACACAGTGTAGAGCAGAGGCTGTAGTCAGAGAAAAAGCAAAAAGCTTGCATGACCACTAGATGTCTCAAACGGCTTTCCAGCTACCGAGGCACTTTTAAGTGTAGTCAGTGTTTTAACTTTGAATAGCAGCAGGCTTTTGGATTGCTACAGTTACATGTAGGATGTTAGGGCACTGGTTCTTTGCAGATTATCAGTGAGATATTGCATCTCTGAGGATTGCAAAGAGGAGATAAAAGTTACCATTATTACTAACAGTTATATTTCAGCAAGTTGCAATTTGTTGCTGGTGGAATCAAAGTATGCCTTTCCCTCCAGTCACTGCACTGTGAACCCACCCCAAAGTAAGCCCCCTTTCTCAGCCTTGGGTTGCCCTCTTTGTCTGCTCAGCTCCTAGATCTCAGAAGTACTCAGCTTCTGGCTCACACAAGAGTCCTGACCTTTGGAAGACCCAACTTAATTCAATCAAAAGCCAGTATCTTTTGAAATGTAGAAAAGTAGAAAATAAAAACCTGAGTAGGGTATTTACCCTTTCGAGCTGATTATGCCATACAATTTGATGATAGCTGACTGTTCAACTCAGTACGCTGTTCCAATTTCCCCCCATACCCTTTGACCCCTTCAGCACTAAGAACTATATCTATCTCCTTCTTGAAAACATTCAATGTTTTGGCTTCATCCGCTTTCTGTGACAGAGAATTCCTCAGGTTCACCATTATCTCGGTGAAAATAATTTCCCCCCACCTCAGTCGTAAGTGGCCTACCCCATACCATTAGACTGTGACCCCCTGGTTCTGGACTCCCTAGAAGTCAGGACCATTGTCCCTGTGTTTATCCTGTCTTGATCATGAAGATAACACATGACCAAGCGTCAGGATGTCACGTGATCAGTGGTCCATGGGAGCCTCCAAGCCGGACAGGCAGCCCTAGAAAAGAAAAAAACCACAGCAACAAACATTTATAAAGAGACTTCATTGCGACGAAATGTGCCAAGGTGGTTCACAGGAACGTTATAAATCAAAACATGACACCGGGTCAGAAATCGATATCAGCCCAGACGCCAAAACCTAAGTTTTAAGGAGTGTTTTAAAGTGTGATAGAGATCCTGTGCAGAAAATCCAGAGTTTGAGGCCCTAGGCAATTGCAGACATGTTCATTAGTATTTGAAATTAGAGATTTTCAAGAGACCAGAGTTAGAGCAAAGATACTTCAGTTAATTGTGGCACTGATAGATAGGGAGGAGCGAGGGCATAGGAAGATTTGAGAACAAGGATGGAAAGTTCAAAATTTAATCCAGTCACCTGCAGAATCCGTAACAAAACTCCAGTAGGGTTCCTCTGTGACCAGGCAACTGCATACACATTAGGTGCTCTACTCGGGATCAGTGAAGATGTAGTATGTGTAGACTGTCAATTAGCATTTATTGGAAGCAGTCCTTCAGTCTGCTGACATTGCTCTGACTCTGGTTATACCAGTTTCTGTGGTACACTGAATTTCAGGGCATGAGTAGCAACACAGAATTCAAAACAAGGATTTTGTGAAAACTGTTGATTAAAAGAAGCAATCCAAATAACAGTAGAGGCATTTCATCAACAAATTGAATATCTAAAAGTAGCTTTAATGCAGTGAAGCATCCTAAGGCACTTGAAGGCAGTATTGATAACATGATTCTGACACCAAGCCATGTAACGGGAGCTTGTTCCATGAGATAGTAAGAACTGCTGATGCTAGAGTCAGAGATAACAAGCTGTAGAGCTGGATGAACACAGCAGGCCAGGCAGCATCAGAGGAGCAGGAAAGCTGACGTTTCGGGTCGGGACCCTGCTCCTCTGATACTGCCTGGCCTGCTGTGTTCCTCCAGCTCCACACTGTGTTATCTCTTTTTTTCTGAAGAAGGGTCCGACCCAAAACGTCAGCTTTCCTGCTCCTCTGATGTTGCCTGGCCTGCTGTGTTCGTCCAGCTTCACTCTGTGTTGTCAGCTTGTTCTATGAGTTAAGTTTTAGGGAGTGTAAAGGAGGGATAGAAAGTGGAGGGAGTAGGGGATCCCCAGGCAGCTGAAGACTCCGCCTCCAATGATGGAGGACTGGTAATCAGGGATGCACAATAGGCCAGAATTGGGGAGCAATGAGGTTTGTAGGGTTAGGGGAAATTATTGTATGGATCAAGATGGAGTTGGGGAGTAGTGGGGTGAGAGGAAGGGAAAAACGAGACAATATAGGACTTAACAAGATTGAGAATTTTAAACTGCTTGCTCTATCGTGGTAATTTCTTTTCCCCACAATCCATTTGGAATTTTAGATACCTCGAAGTAGAATATACCAATTACAGCCAGCTTGAAATGACTTCCAAGCCATTTCCATGCTCTTTAACAGGATTAACAGGTGAGAATTTAATTGTTACAGCTTTTGGATGGGGGAGTCATAGAATCCATACAGTGTGGAAGCTGGCCATTCGGCCCATCGAATGCACACCACTCTGCCCATCTGAAGAGCATCACAACCACACCCATGTCCCCAACCCAATCCCTGTAACCCTGCATTTCTCATGACTAATCCACCTAGCCCGCACAACTTTGGGAGGAAACCCACACAGACACAGGGAGAATGTACATACTCCACAGATACAATCATCATAGAATCCCTATAGTGCGGGAACAGGCCCTTCAGCCCAACAAGTCCACACTGACCGTCAGAGCATCTCACCCAGACACATTCCTCCAACCCCCCACCCTTTCCCTGTAACCCACCTAATCTACATATCCCTGAAGATTATGGTCAGTTTAGCATGGCCAATCCACCTAACCTGCACATCTTTGGGCTGTGGGAGGGAACCGGAGCCCCCGGAGGAAACCCACACAGACAGGGGGAGAATGTGCAAACTCCACACAGACAGTCGCCCGAGGCTAGAATCAAACCCAGGTTCCTGGCGCCATGAGGCAGCAGTGCTAACCACTGAGCGTCCGTGCTGCCCCTCACCCGAGGGTGGAATCAAACCCGGGTACTTGGCACTATGAGGCGGCAGTGCTAGCAACCGAGCCACCCATTTTAGATTCCTTGGTAATAATCTATAAAGCAAGGTCATCTCATAGAAATGACCTCAGACCTGGATGTGAGATATGGTGTTGTATAGGGTTGTAATAATGTTTGTATAAATACAAAAATATGTTACCACACTTTGAAGAAATCCAAGGAACAGCTTTTGAACTTCTAAGATGTAATATGCCATAGTTTAGTTACAAATCTTTGTTTTGTTTACAACTGCGGTCAGATAATGGTCCTCCTGCAACTCATGTGTTGTGATCTTTGAGTTCTGATTGTGAGCACTATGAGAAGCGATTATTCATTTTTACCCATTTCCCAATGGAAAAACACATCCTTGGTTTTGTTATGTACAAAAGGGTAATATAAATTTACTCACTGATTTGGAAATGACATCGACCCAGTTTAATCTGCCCACTGACCACTTCACACTGGAACCTTTGAAAATTCTGATGCCAACTCTGGTAAGGACAAAAGGGGCAAACACTGATAGAAGGGAAACTGTTGGATGTAATTCCTGATGTATAGGAGCTTTAAAAACTTAAAATAATCTTGCAACATTGTTACTGACTTGCTCCTCATTAACATTGTCATAACTGTCGATCATAACCACAAATTCCATAAAGTCACAGTTGTAGAGTCATAGAGTTATACAGCATGGAAACAGACCCTTCGGTTCAACTGTCCATGCTGACCAGATACACTTTATAAATCCAGTCCCATTTGCTGGTATTTGGCCCATATCCCTCTGAACCCTTCCTATTCATATACCCTTCCAAATGCCTTTTAAATGTTGCAACCATACGAGCAGCTGCCACTTCCTCTGGCAGCTTACTCTATACACGCACCACCCTCTGTGTGAAAAAGTTGCCTCTTAGTCCCTTTTATATCTTTCCCCTTTCACCTTAAATCAATGCTGTCTTGTTTTGGACTCCCCCACCCTATGGAAAATGCCTTGCCTATTTACCCTTTCCACGCCCCTCATGATTTTATACACCTCTATAAGGTCAGCCTCCAACGCTCCAGGCAAAATAGCCCCAGTTTATTCAGCCTTTCCCCATAGCTCAAACCCTCCAACCCTGGCAACATCCTTGTAAATCTTTTCTGAAACCTTTCTATTTTCACAACATCCTTGAGGGTGTGTTGAACTTTAAGAACAATTTTTTTTTTGAAGGGAAGATGTATATTCTCCAGTATCTTTTTGCTGGTAAGCTCAGTGGTTGTCTGGAACAGCTATGTGAGGATACGCTGAGTTTTGATAGGCAGCATGGAATGGCACACCTGAAATGTATTGAGGGAACTGCGGAGACCAACAATTCAAAGGGAGAAGTGCCCACAGAAATAGTAAGAGCTGATTACCATCTCCTGTGTGTCGTGTTTTAGTGTGTGAACAGAATATGAGGTGAAATAAAGGCAGTTCCAAAGAAATGATATGTTTGTATTTTGCTCATCCAGGAATTGATAAGAAAGGAGTTAAACACCAACTGGAACCCCTGGTGTCTTTGTACTGGAGTGGTAAGCATGGCAGTATGCTAACATGGAGTCTTAGTTCCACTGTGAGCTAAACTGTGTTGTGAAGGGTTGTGAACTTTCACCAGCATGCCTGAATGTGTAGATAAAAAGAAATAAAGTCTCCCTCTCTGATTGATAAACACAAATCCAGTCAGCAAAACCATTGGTGAAGGAATTTGGACAAAATCTTTTATGCTAACTGCAGAAACAAGAATTTCCAAACAATTAGTCATTTTAACGGCCGCAATGTTTTCCAACTTATTCATGACAGACAAGCCAAAGATTGCCAAAGATCCTTTCTGATGAAGGGTCTAGGCCCGAAATGTCAAGCTTTCCTGCTCCTATGATGCTGCTTGGCCTGCTGTGTTCATCCAGCCCCACACCTTGTTATCTCGAAGCCAAAGATTGATTTTTTTTAAACTTTTACTTTTTAGATACATCTCTCATTCCTATTTTTTATATTTTAGTAGCTCTAAACTTTGTCTTTCTTTAACTGAAGAAAGGCTGGTTAAATTGACTTCTTTGAAAATTCATTGGTATAAAATAAATGGCCTCCAGATGATCCCTTCTTGAAAATAAATGAAACCAGACTTCAGAATAACAAATGAGCTGTATTTCAGGCAATAGGTTTTAGAAAGAGCAGGGAAAGAAATGGCAGATTTTTAACAGCAGAACTGGAAACTTTTCTCTCTCTGTCCCTGTTTTTCCAAGCCTCTCAGAAGACAATTCCCAGACAAAAAGCAAATCAGGGAAACACCTATTCGCAAAGAACTTAAAGGTATTGATAATTTTTGCGACGGCTGAGAATCCAACATCTCAGTTAAACAAACATTGTTTCAGATTAAAAGCTGACGCCTAATGGAATCTAAGAGCCATTTTTAAAAACTGCATATTCATGATTTTCCTTCATGCATACACTTTCACTGTTTTAAAATTTAAGCCTGGGTGAAGGGGTGGGGGGGTGGTGTGTGTGTGTGTGTGTGTGTGTGTGTGTTTTTTATTAGTTTTTTCAGGGTCAGTAAACAATAAAGTTTTTTGTTCTTTCTCTTAAGAAACTCTCGTAATTGGGTCGTTTTTTTTAAACAGGCAACAACTTTTTGATTGAAGTGTGATAAAGCTGCATGTTAACAAAGAATTTCAAACTTTTTTTTTTAATTTATGCATAAGATGTGAGTATTCCTAGATAAGGGAGCATTTATTGCCAATCTCTAACTGCCCAGAGGGCAGTTATGAGTCAACCACATTGCTGTAGGTCTGGAGTCACATGTAGAGCACACCAGGTAAGGATGGCAGTTTTCTTCCCTAAAGGACATTAGTGAGCCAGGTAGGTTTTTTTTCCTGACAATTGTCAATGGATTCGTGACCATCAATAGACTCTTAATTCCAGATTTTATCTTATGATTGAATTCAAATTCCCCGATCTGCCATAGTGACATTTGAACCAAGGTCCTCAGAACATTCCTGGGTCTCTGAATTAACTATCCAGTGTCAATATCTTCAGGCCATCACCCTCCCTGAGTTGTGGCCAACTGAAGGCGGTTAAGATGAGGGGAGCTGATTTAACCCCCCTGATCTGGTTACATTAGAGCACTAGATGTTAATTTGAAGAATAGCAAGTGTGTTACCCTATTGTCCCAGCTATTATTTATTCTTTAATAAATATCACAGCAAACGCCAGAATATCTGGTCACTATTATATTGCTGTTTGTGGTAGCTTGTTCTGGACAAATTGACTCCTACCCATTACAGATGTGGAAGCGTTGTCATTACAGGAAAGATGTGGAAGTGTTGGAAAAGGTGCAGAGGAGATTTACCAGGATGTTGCCTGGAATGGAGGGAGGTCTTACAAGGAAAAGTTGAGAGAGCTCAGGCTTTTCTCTTTAGAACGACGAAGGATGAGAGGTGACTTGATAGAGGCGCACAAAATGATCAGAGGTATAGATAGAGTGGACAGCCAGATACTTTTTCCTAGGGTGGAGGTAGATATTACGAGGGGGCATAGTTTTAAAGTGAGTGGAGGTAGATATAGGGGAGACATCAGAGGTAGGTTCTTTACTCAGAGAGTGGTAGGGGCGTGGAATGCATTGCCAGAGAGGGTAGTGGAGTTGGCCTCATCAGGGGCATTTAAGTGGCTATTAGATAGGCATATGGATGATAGTATAAGGTAGGCGTGGAGGTTAGATAGACCTTAGGATTAGAGTAAAAGTTCAGCACAACATCATGGGCCGAAGGGCCTGTACTGTGCTTATTGTTCAATGTTCTACGTTCTATCTTCCTCATTCCCACAGTGACTATGTTTCAAGTATGCTTCATGAAAGGCATTATAGAAATGCATGTATTTCTTTCTTCACTTGTAGGGAGTCCAAAACTAACGGCTATAAATATACGACAGTCCCTAATAAAACCAATAGGAATACATAGATTCATGTAAAATTTCTTTCGTCAGAGAGTGATTAGAATATGGACGGCTCCCACAAGAGAATTGTGGAGGTAAATCACAAAGGTAGATAGAAAAAAAGCAAATGAGGGATAAATTAATAAATTGATATGTTTATAGGGTAAGATGAAGACGAAATAGAGTGGGAGGAAGTTCATTTCGAGAATGAACATTGGTATAAATCCAAATGACCTGTTTCTGTGGTATGAATAAGTTACCATTCCATGTAAGGTGCTTAGCTTTATTATTCAGTTACTAGCAACATGTCCATGTCAGTTTTCTTTGTTCACCATTTTAACATAATCATTAAGTCATTTAAAATTACAAAGTTGATAAGGGTGTTTGAATAGTGAAGTAAATTCATTAATCAGAGTGCAGATAACAGGTCCCTCAGTCTGTTTATATTGATATCACAGTGGTTCCTGGTCCATGTTATCAGTTTTGGCGTCTCATTATGAATTAGTAAATCAAGATAATTAAACTTTATTTTTCTGAAGTAAGAATGGACGAGTGATCAATATAGCAATTCTATACTACACATGTTCCTTGGATTGATGAATCTGCTCTCTGGAACTCTCTGCTGGCTTCCCTCTGCTTATTTTCCTCTCTTTCCTCTGCATTAGAATATAAAACATAGAACAGTAAAACACAATAACAGGCCCTTCGGCCCATGATGTTGTGCTGAACATGGTGCCAAGATAAACTAATCCCTTCTGCCTGTCCTTGATCTATGACACCCCATTCCTTGCTTATTTATGTGCTTATCTCAAAGCCCCTTAAACACGCCTATCATATCTTCCTTCACCATTACTCTTGGCAGTACATTCCAGACTCCTACCACTCTCTGTGTTATAAACTTGCCCCTCACGAATCCTTTGAACATTCCTCCTCTCACCTTAGATGCATGCCCTCTAGTTTGAGACATTTCAACTCTGGGAAAAAAAGATTCTGACTATCAACCCTATCTGTGTATCTCATATTTTTGTAGACTTCTATCAAGTCTCCCCTCAGTATCTGCTGCTTCAGAGAAAACAACCTGAGTTTTTCCAGCCTCTCCTTATAGCTCATACCCTCTAAACCAGGCAGCATCTTGGTAAACCTCTTCTGTACTCTCCCCAAAGCCTCCACCACCTTCCTATAGTGTAGCAATCAGAACAGAATGCAATACTCTAAGTGCAGCCTAACCCAAGCAACCTTTGTAAAGCTGCAGCATGACTCTTCCTGACTCAATGCTCTAACCAATAATGATTCTCAAAACTTTAAAAGAATTGTTGAATCTAGTCTTTTCATTTTCTTCCCTTATCCCCAGGCTTGCCGCTTGCCACTTTCTTCCTCCCACAATGAATGCTGCAAAAGTCTTTTCTCCATAATTAAAGTGTGGTGTGGGAAAGCACATTGATGTTACATTGTAAAGTGACAGTTCTAAAGTGTTCTCACATCTGAAATGCAAGGCTGCAAGTTTAATTCCCATCATAGAGATTTAAGATTAAATCATTAAGTGGATTCTTTAGTGGAGTACTTGGAAGAGTGCATGCAATTGCTGTGAAAAAAATCTCTAAAACTTTAATTTGCGCATATCTGCAGTTTAAAATTCTGTAGTTGTGAGCTTTAAGCACGGTTATTTTCAAGGGGTGCATCGAGAAGACAACCTAATTAACAACCAGCTGAAAGTGGATTCCTCAACTCAGCTGAGACCTTTCTGTTGGTTCAACGTATAAATCACCAATTTAGTGTGGCTTAACACTTGAGAGTGAAATTTACACTGAAGTGCTGGAGTCGAGCAGGCCAAGGAATTTACAGTAGAGAGAGAGACAGGTGTTTGTTTGTTTTTGCCTAAATAAAACAGCTGATTAATGAGTGAGGTCAGTGTATATTACTAATATTTAACATAGAAGTAAAGTCTTTAAATTGAGCTCAGGTCATCAGTTTTTTTTTGACACATTTTCTCAAACATAACTTGTTAGGTATAAGATTGATAACAATGCATTAAAAACATTTTCTGATGAAGGGTTTAGGCCCGAAACGTCAAGTTTTCCTGCTCCTATGATGCTGCTTGACCTGCTGTGTTCATCCAGCCCCATGCTTGTTATCTCGGATTCTCCAGCATCTGCAGTACCTTTTATCTCTCTCCATTAAAAACAAGCATTCAGATTTGGGATTCTTAAAGTGTAAAAAGCAGAGATACAAGAATGATTTAATCATAAACTAAATGAAATAAAATAGAGATGGCAGGTCAGGTGATATGTTGCAGTTACAGTATGTGAAAGTGGCTGGACACCAAGGTGATGAATACATCTGTAGCGAGTGCTCGAACCTCAGGCAACTTCAGATCCAAATTGAAGAGCTGGAGTGTGAGCTGCAGATACCGTGTCACATCAAGGAGAGAGGCTGCTATCAAGACAATTTTCTCCAGGAGGCAAGTCATACCCCTTAGATTAAGTAATTCAGGCTTGGTCTATCATCAAGGACAGGATGGTTTGATTGTAGGTGAGGAAGGTAAAGGAAACCAAGGGCAGCTCTTGTGAACTTCTGTCCCTGCAATTGTCAAATGGTTATGAGTTCCCACAAAACTGTGTGGTCAAGAATGGGTACTGATGGGAAGATGAGCAAATGGACCACAGCAGCTTGGTACAGTGGGGTATTCAAGTAGAGGGAAGGGGCTAGGATAGGACGGCAGTAGTGATAGGAAATAGTATTGTAAGAGGAATGGATACTTTCTCTGTACCAGTGTGACTTGTGAACCATGCTCAAGCAGGGATATGAGAACAAGCCAGGAAATTTGCAAGAGTAATGATTCTCTGTTGAAGACCCAGCGCAGACAAGATGGGCCTCAATTCCTCCTTCTGAGCCTGAGCACTTCTGCAGCTCTGTGATTTAAACTAATTCACAGAAGAAACAAAACTGACATGCTAAAATACATTTTCATACCCTGAGTGGTTAAGGCCTGAAAATGCTGTGTCTGAGAGTGTGATGATGCGGGTTCAATTATGGCATTCATAATGGAACTGGACTGTTTCTTGAAAAGTAAGAATCTGCAGGATTATGAGGAGAAAACTGGAGAAGATCACTATGTGAGTTGCTCACACTGGGGAGCTGGCACAAACAGAATGAAATGAAAATTGTCTTTCTGCTCTGGAACTGTTCTGTGGAATTTAACAAGAGACTCCTGCAGTTAACATTAAGATGTCATTGTGCTGCCCACATATACAACAACGCTAGCAAATAAATATGCGTTTTCTTTGCAGTTATTAATAATAAATAAGACTTTCCTATCATCCATCTTGATAGATTTCTTTGTGATACTCAACTCTTTTCATCTTGACCTCCTTCAGCCATCACAATGTCAGCAGACCCATCAACATTTATGAATTATGTGCCCCTGGGTCTGATCAGGAAATGATTGAACTCATCCTTGTCAAAGCGCCAAAGACTTTTATTTATAGTAAGCCATTATTTTGTTTGGAATCATTTTTCCAAGAAATCTTGTACTCATTCTACTTCCATGTGTATGTGTTGGGGAAGGATCTAGATTCCTTGTACAAGCTTGTAGTTTTGTAGCTCTGTACAATTTCTACAGGATATCCCCAAGTGCTTTCTTAATCAAAGAATTAACTATAGCTCAGTTGCTGCAGTAAGTGTGCAGCAAAGTGAATGAATGACTAGGCATCCTTGCCTTCTGAATGTTTTCAACAATGAATGAAGGTTGGTCAGGACTTTTCCCTGAAGAATGCGAAGGTTTGCTGCATGGGTCAGTGGTAGCATAATCTCCACTGAATCACAGCGTTCTGAGTTCAAGTTCATCTCCAAGACTTGAAAGCAGAAATTGAGGCTGATACCTCAGTATGGCGAAATGCAAGTGTCAGAAGTATTACTTTTCAGTTGAGATGTTCAAACGAGGCACCAAATACTTGTTTGGGGATGTGTAAACACTCCCATGGTCTTTGGGGTGTTGTCCCCAATGACCCAATTAATATTTATCATCATCGCAAATAAAAAAAGAGATAAATCTCATCATTATCACATTGCTAAGATCACAGAATCACAGAATTATTACCGTGCCAAAGAAGTCCATTTGGCCCATCATTCCTGCACGGGTTCTATTAACCAGAGATAATCTTATGCCTTTTTCTCATATCCCTGCATACCATTTCTATCTAAATCTGCTGTCCATGTGCAGTAGGTAGACCCACAATGCCATTGGGGAGGAAAATCCCTCTGCTCCTATCCCCTTTTAGAATTGTACCCTTTAGATGGCATTGCCTTTCCTCACTTTTCCTGGCAATATGTATCATATTATACATCCAATACAAATCCTATGAAAGGTCACGCCACTTGCAATGCAGGAATTCTTCGCTGATTCATTGGTCTGCTTAACAGAGCATAAGCGTATATGAGTCTTTTTTTGATTGGCAGGATGTGATGAGTGGCATCCCACAGGGGTCAGTGCTAAGACATCAAATTTAACAAGGTGCAAAGAACAGTACAACACAGGATCAAGCCCTTCGGCTCATCAAGACTATGCCACCACACTGCTTAAATTAAAAACCTTTTACCTTTACATGGTCTGTATCCTTCTATTCCCGACCTATTCATGTATCTGTCAAGCTGCCTCTTATATGTTGCTATTGTATCTACCTCCACCATCTCCCCTAGTAGTGCATTCCAGGCACTTACCAGCCTCTGTGTAAAAAAAGCTTGCCTCTCACATCACTTTTAAACTTACCCACTTTTACTAATGCCTCCTTATAACTGACATTTCTACCCGGGACAAAGAATCTCCATTCTATCCATGCCTCTCATAATTTTGGAAACATCTGTCAGTTCGACACTCACCCTTTGATGTTCAAGTGAAAACAAACCAAAATTGTCCAATGCCTCCTCATAGCTAATCCCTTCAAACCAGGCAACATCCTGGTAAACTGTTTCTGTATCCTCTCCAAAGCCTCCACATTCTTCTTGTCGTGTGGTGACCAGAACTGTACGCAAAGCTCCGAATGAGTCCTAATGAAAGCTCTATACAATATGACTTGCCAATTTTTATACCGTGTGCCCCAAATGATGAATGCAAGCATGCCATATGCCTTCTTGACTGCCTTATCCACTTGTGATGTCACTTTCAGGGAACTATAGACCTGTACGCCTTGATACTTTTGTATGTTGATGATACAAAGGGTTCTGCCATTTACTGTATACTGTCCTCCTGCATAAGCTCTTCCAAAATGTATCATCTCACATTGGTCTAGATTAAACGCTATCTACCATTTCTCTGCCCAAGTCTCTAGCCTATCTATATCCTGCTCTATCCTTTAGCAATCTCCTCGTTGTCCGCAGCTCCCCCAATCTTTGTGTTGCCCACAAACTTACTAATCAGACCACCTACAATTTCCTCCAAATCATTTATATTTATCACAAACACAGGGATCCCAACACTGATCCCTGCAGAACACCACTTATCACAGATCTCCAGTCTGAAAAATACTCTTCCATCACTACTCTCTGTTGACTATTACGAAGCAAGTTCTGTATCCATCTTACCAGCTCAACATGGATTCTGTGTGATATCACCTTTTATCTCAGCCTACCATGCAGGACCTTGAAAAAGGCCTTGCGAAAGTCCATATAAACAACATCTATAGCCCTGCTCTCAATTATCTTTGCCACTTCCTTAAGAGACTCAATGAAGATTGTCAGTCATGACCTTCCTTACACAAAACCATACTGTCTATTGCGAATATGTCCATATTTTTCCAAATGTCAGTAAATCCTATCCCTAAGAATCTTCTCCAATAATTCCTCAACCACTGATACAAGGCTCACCGGCCTGTAATTTCCCAGATTAATCCTGTTACCCTTTTTAAACAAAGGAACAATGTTAGCTATTCTCTAGTCCTCTGGGACCTCTCCTATGACTAAAGAGGATACAAAGATTTCATACAAGGCCCCAGCTGGTCTTGAGCAGCTGGCTTGTGATGCCAACAGTGTGGGTTCAATTCCTGCCTTGGTCAAGGTTACTGTGAAGGACTCTCTTTCTCAACCTCTCCCCTCACCTGAGGTGTGGTGGCCCTTACGTTAAACCATCACCAGTTATCTCCTACAAGGGAGGAGCCCTGTGTTAACTTTACCTTTCTGTGTATTCATTTATACATTTGATAACCTTAATAAATTTAGACTCCCAGTTTGGAGTGACCCATTTCAGCATGCTACATTGGGAATTCTGGCATGGATTTCAGCATTTTTCAACTGGATTAATTGTGAACCATATATTAACTGACCGGTGGATATACAGCTAGTGTGGCTAGGTATTTCTCTACAGAATACAACTATCCATCTCAGTGTGCACTTTATGCAGTTTGAGCCAGTTGCTTGTTCATTGAAGTCCTTTTCCAAGAATTTGAGCAGAAAATCCATGTTGATACTTTCAGTGCTGTATGAAGGCAAAGAAGTATTTCAAATGATATGCTGAACACAATTTCCACCTCAGCTTTCACAATGGAAGTGCAAAACTTATTTTGAAGGAAACTGGATAATTATCCCCCGTTCCTTGGCCAATATTTAGTCGGGTGCAGCATCGTGATCTGGCTAATATCATATTGTTGGTTGTGGACTCTTGGCTGTGCACAATTTGATTGCTACATTTCCTATCACATTTAAAGCAAGAAAAGCACAGCATTAGTACTGCTGTTTGGGAAGCTTCCAAAGTCTCACACGGTGCTACATACATTCAAGCCTTTCAATGTTAAAATTGCTCTGGAATTTCCAGATTTGTGCTCAGACCTATTTCTGCAAAAGGACTGATTAAATTGTCAAACTGACTCATCACTAATTTTTGCTGTTTGTAAGATCCTGATGCACAAAAAGTGCCACATTTCAAAAATTACATTTTAATGTAGGATTTTGAGATGATTCTTAAGAAATATAATAAACTGCTAGTCAGAAATTACTCAGCGATAACAAGCATGGGGCTGGATGAACACAGCAGGTCAAGCAGCATCATAGGAGCAGGAAAACTTGAC
>JAHRHZ010000288.1:3028711-3071098 GCA_024137785.1 Ginglymostoma cirratum
TGGAAATTAGGAATAGCAGGGAGAAGAAGTCACTGATAGGTGTGGTCTATAGGCCACCAAATAATGACTTTGTGGTGGGGCGGGCAATAAACATAGAAATAGCTAATGCAGGTAAAAATGGTACAGCAATTATCATGGGAGATTTTAATCTACATATCGATTGGTCAAACCAGGTCGGCCATGGCAGCCTTGAGGAGGGGTTCATAGAATGCATCCACGATAATTTCCTTGAACAATATGTAATGGAACCTATGAGGGAGCAAGCTATCCTAGATCTAGTCCTGTGTAATGAGACAGGAATAATTAATGATCTCACAATTAGGGATCCTCTCAGAAGGAGTGATCACAGTATGGTCGAATTTAAAATACAGATGGAGCGAGAGAAGGTTAAATCCAGTACCTATGTCCTGTGCTTAAACAAAGGAGACTATGATGGGATGAGGGAGGAGTTAGCTAAGGTAGAATGGGAGCAAAAACTTTATGGTGGGTCAATTGAGGAACAGTGGAGAACTTTCAAAACGATTTTTCACAGTGATCAGCAGAAGTATATTCCAGTGATAAGGAAGAACTGTAGGAAAAGAGAGAGCCAGCCAGGGATGTCTAAGGAAATAAAGGAAAGTATCAGATTGAAAAAAAAACACATACAAAAAAGCAATGAGTAGTGGGAAACTAGTAGACTGGGAAATCTTTAAAGGCCAGCAGAAAGCCCCAGAAAAAGTTATAAAGAAAAGTAAGATAGATTATGAGAGTAAACTAGCTCAGAATATAAAAACAGGCAACAAAAGTTTCTATAAATATGTAAATCATATTTGTGTGTCCTTGTGCATGAATCGCTAAAGGTAGGAAAGCAGGTGCAGCAGGTAAATGGAATTTTGTCTGCCATTGCTAGAGGGATGGAGTTTAAAAACAGGGAGGCTATGCTGCAGCTGTATAGGGTCCTGGTGAGGCCACACCCGGAGTACTGTGTGCAGTTTTGGTCTCCTTACTTGAGAAGAGATATACTAGCTCTGGACGGGGTGCAGAGGAGACTCACTCAGTTGATTCCAGAGTTGAGAGGGTTGGATTATGAGGAGAGACTGAGGAGGCTGGGATTATACTCATTGGAATTCAGAAGAATGAGGGAGATCTTATAGAAACATATAAGATTATGAAGGGAATAGATAAGGTGGAGGCAGGGAGGTTGTTTCAGCTAGCATGTGAAACTAGGACTAGAGGGCATCGCCTCAAAATAAAGGGAAGCAGATGTAGGACTGAGGTCAGGAGGAACTTCTTGACCCAAAGGGTTGTGAATCTGTGGAATTCCCTGCACAGCGAAGCGGTTGAAGCTACCTTGCTGAATGTTTTTAAGGCAAGGCTAGATAAATTTTTGAACAGTAAAGAAATTAAGGGTTATGGTGAGTGGCCGGGTAAGTGGAGCTGAGTCTTAAAAAGATCAGCCATGATCTTATTAAATGGCAGGGCAGGCTCGAGGAGCCAAATGGCCTACTCCTGCTCCTGGTTCTTATGTTCTTATGTTCAGTCTATATTAGCGAAGTTGAAGTCGCCCATAACAACTAATGGGAAGTTCACTAATGTCCTTTAGAGAAGTAAACTGCCGTCCTTACCTGGTCTGGCCTACATGTGACTCCAGTCCCACAGCAATGTGGTTGGCTCTTAACTGCCTTCTGGGCATTTAGGGATGGGCAATAAATGCTGCTTAGCCAGCGACACCCTCATCCTGTGAATGAATAAAGAAAAAAAAACCACCCTATTACTTCCGCACCTTTCCAAAATCTGTCTCCCAATCAGTTCCTCAGTGTCTCTATGACTTCTATGACTGATATGTTAAAACTATCTTAAAAAGCTTGGGATAACAAGGTGTAGTGCTGGATGGACACAGCAGGCCAAATGCTGCTTGGCCTGCTGTGTTCATCCAGCTTTACACCTTGTTATCTCAGATTCCCCAGCATCGGCAGTTCCTGCGATCTTTTAAAAAGCTTGGGGTTTTTCTCTTTTTGGAAAAGCTGAACTGATGTGTTATTTGTTGTGAGATTTGGTTCTTGGAGTTCTAGTTTGGATGTGTGAGTTTATCTGTGTTTTAGGATTTGACAATTTGTTTTTCAGGAATAACTACAAAACCCATAATTCTAAATGAGGGGAAGTTACCCAGAGTTCAGAGTAAATTGTCCAGAGTCCTTAGGGAAAGAACCCTCCAAATTGATCCATCCTGAGCTGGGAGTTATTCAAGAGAAAAGCATATATTAAGCTCTAAAGTGATGAGATATCTTTGATAGAGCTAATATTAAAATAATTAAATTATCTTAAAATAAAATGTTATTATTAATCCCAGACTTGAGGATTGAGATACAGTCAGTCAATGACAGGTGAAGTTGAGTTTCTTTTCAAAGAGAAAAGCAAAAAGGAATTGAAGTGACAGTGATAATGGCATTTAAAGAAACTAAGTCAGGAGCATATAATAATTAAGAAAGAGTTATCTGCAGGTCTAGCAGCTGAGTTGAAATTGTAATTACTTCATGCCCATCAAAGTGTTAAAACAAACAGGAAAATCTGTCTTTCTTGAAATGATCTGGACTGGGTCTTGTGATAAGACAGTTATTCTTGAAATTATGACAATGTTTTGAATCTATAACAGGGCACACTGATTCCTTATGTGTCATTTCTAATATATGTTAAAATCTTTGAATCTGAATTATAAACAAATAGTGAGGTCTTACATTTTTTTAATGTTCATTTCTGCTGTTGCAAAATTTTCATTTTTCTTCATGTTAAATCAAAGTCTGCACCTTTGCATCCTTATGATTTAGCGAAAGATCACCTCATTAAAAGAAGTATGATCTTTGCAGTGGGGTTTCTGTTGGGTATCTGACTCGGCGATAATTAAAATCAGCCGAACATTCCACTGTGACAATTGGAGCCGCAATATCATAATAATGTCTTTGAAATTATGAAAGGTTTTCGTATCAAAGTCAAAGTTGGAGAGTCAAAAACGATCATTAGATAGTTACAAATAAATCCAACAAGATGTCCAGGAGAAACAAAAATAGCAGACTTGATGAATAGGGTAGATGCATTGAAGGGGAGGCTAAAAGAAGGTACATGGGGGAAGAAAGAAATTGAAAGGTTATAGGGTTAGATGAAGTAGGACAAAAAATTTGCAGATGAAGTATAATGTGAGACAATATAAAATAAGCTATTTTGGTCAGAAGAATGGGAATAGACTAAGCTTCTGGAATACTGCAAAACAGAAGGATATAAGTAGTGTGTGTAGAAGGATATAGATAGTGTGCGTGTGTAGAAGGATATAGGTTGAGTGTGTATAGAAGGATATAGGTACCTTTGTATGCAGATCACAAAAGGTCAGGATGCAAATGCAACAGATGATTTTGGAGACAAATAAATGCTGGGCTTGATTACAAGGAGGATGGAATATAAAAATTTAGAAGTCTTGCTTCAACTGTACAAAGCATGATGTAACCATACTAAAGGTACAAATTTTTCTTCTTTAATGAGGAGTGATACGCAGAAATTCAGAACAGTTTCACCGAATTGATTTCTGGGAGAACAGGGATTATCTCATGAAGAAAGATTGAGCATATTGGACACATACACGTTGGATTTTAGATGGAGATATACGATTTTGAACAGGGACCATAGGAGTACAGGGAGTCGGTTTGTATAGTTTAGTAATAGTAATGAGAGAGTGTTTCCCTCTTGGATGAATCTAGACCAAGGGGATAGATGGCTATGGAGGCCAAGTCATAGAGTGTCTTTATGACAGAGGTAAATTTGGGGCGGCTCTGTGGCTCAGTGGTTAGCACTGCTGCCTCAGCACCAGGAACCCAGGTTTGATTCCAGCCTGGAGTGACTGTCTATGTGGAGTTTGCACATTCTCATCATATCTGCGTGGATCTCCTCCGGGTACTTCGGTTTCCTTCCACAGTCGAAAGATGTGCAGGTTAGGTGGATTGGCCATACTAAATTGTCCATAGTGCCCAGGGATGTGTAGATTAGATGAATAAGCCGTGGGGAATGCTGGGTTACGGGGATACGGGGTTACTCAATGCTCTGACCAAACAGTAAGTGTGCCAAATGCCTTCTTCACCACCCTGTCTATCTGTAGCACCACTTTTAAGGAACTATGTACCTGAACCGTCAAGACTCTCTTTTCAACAACACTCCCCAAGGGCCTACAAATTAACTGTGTAAGTCCAACCCTGGTTTGTCTTACCAACATGCAACACGTCACGTTTATCTAAATTTAACTCCACCTGCCT
Organism: Ginglymostoma cirratum; assembly: GCA_024137785.1. NCBI lineage: Eukaryota > Metazoa > Chordata > Chondrichthyes > Orectolobiformes > Ginglymostomatidae > Ginglymostoma > Ginglymostoma cirratum. The sequence goes on from JAHRHZ010000288.1 coordinate 3,032,986, forward strand.
CTTCTCAGCCCATTGGCTCAGCTGATGAAGATCCCGTTGTACTCTTAGATAACCTTCTTCACTGTCCACTATATCATCAATTTTGGTGTCATCCACAAACTTACTATTTGTGTCTTCTATGGTCTCATCCAAATTGTTAATATTACTGACAAACAATAATAGACTCAGCACTGATCCTTGCAGAACACAGCTGGTCACAGGCCTCCAGTCCGATAAACAAACTTCTACCACCACACTGCCTCCTACCACCAAGCCAATTTTGTATCCAATTGGCTAGTTCCCCCTGGATTCCATGTGATCTAACCTCACTAACCAGTCTACCATGCGGAACCCTGTTGAAGGCCATGTTCAAGTTCATGTAAACAACATGTGCCCTCATCAAAAACCAAAAGAACTGTGGATGCTGTAAATCAAGAATAAAAACAGAAATTGCTGGAAAACAGCAGGTCTGGCAGCATCTGTGAAGAGAAAATCAGAGTTAACGTTTCGGGTCCGGTGACCCTTCCTCAGAATTGTTCTGATTTGCAACGGTAACTCTGATTTTCTCTTCCCAGATGCTGCCAGACCTGCCAATCTTACCTGCCCTCATTTTACCTCTTGGTCACATCCTCAAGAAACTCAATCAAGCTTGTGAGACACGATAATTTTAAAATTACAGCCAGGTCTTTGAAGGGGGTGGGGGTGGATCTGGGTGGGATGCTCATCGGAGGGTTGGTGTAGACTCAATAAGGCAAATGGACTGTTTCTGCACTGTATGGATTCTATGAAACATATTTCTGAATAGTAATGGGACCAGGGGATGCATAGAGAAGGCAGAAAAATTGGGTTGAGCAACATATCAACAACGATTGAATGGTGGAGCAGACTAGATGGGCCGAATGGTCTAATTCTACTCTCTTGTCTTATTTCAGCACAAGGAGTCACACACTTAAGACAGAGCTGAGGAAGAATTTCTTCTTTTGGACACTCATTAATCGTTGAAATTCTGTGTCCAAAATAGCTGCGGATAGAGACACTGAACACATTGAATGTCGAGGGAGATGAGTTTTTGAATTACAGAGAAGTCCATTGTTATGGGGAACAGGTAAGAATTTCAAGTTGTGGCCAAGGTCAGTTCAACCGAGATCAGTTTAAATGGCAGAGCAGGCTTAAGGCTTACTCCTTCTCCTAATTGTTCCTGTCCTTATACACCTCAGGGCAGGGGAATGCAAAACTGAATACATATGACGAGCCATTAATCCCAACCACCACTCAGTCAGAACACACTTCTTCCTTATCTCAAATCTTTTTAGCTGCTGTGGCTCTATAACCCTTGATGACCTTACCTAATAAAATCTGTTGATCTTATTCTTTAATGCATTTTCAATGATCCCCCACATCCACAGACTTTGTGGGAGAGAGTTTGAGATTTCTAACCCAAGTTGTGTGAAGACAATCTTTCTGATTTGATTTCTGAAAGACCTGGCTGTAATTTTAAAATTATCGTGTCTCACAAGCTTGATTGAGTTTCTTGAGGATGTGACCAAGAGGTAAAATGAGGGCAGGTAAGATTGGCAGGTCTGGCAGCATCTGGGAAGAGAAAATCAGAGTTACCGTTGCAAATCAGAACAATTCTGAGGAAGGGTCACCGGACCCGAAACGTTAACTCTGATTTTCTCTTCACAGATGCTGCCAGACCTGCTGTTTTCCAGCAATTTCTGTTTTTATTCTTGATTTACAGCATCCACAGTTCTTTTGGTTTTTGATGAGGGCACATGTTGTCTACATGAACTTGAACATGGCCTTCAACAGGGTTCCGCATGGTAGACTGGTTAGTGAGGTTAGATCACATGGAATCCAGGGGGAACTAGCCAATTGGATACAAAATTGGCTTGGTGGTAGGAGGCAGTGTGGTGGTAGAAGTTTGTTTATCGGACTGGAGGCCTGTGACCAGCTGTGTTCTGCAAGGATCAGTGCTGAGTCTATTATTGTTTGTCAGTAATATTAACAATTTGGATGAGACCATAGAAGACACAAATAGTAAGTTTGTGGATGACACCAAAATTGATGATATAGTGGACAGTGAAGAAGGTTATCTAAGAGTACAACGGGATCTTCATCAGCTGAGCCAATGGGCTGAGAAGAGGCAGGTGGAGTTAAATTTAGATAAACGTGACGTGTTGCATGTTGGTAAGACAAACCAGGGTTGGACTTACACAGTTAATTTGTAGGCCCTTGGGGAGTGTTGTTGAAAAGAGAGTCTTGACGGTTCAGGTACATAGTTCCTTAAAAGTGGTGCTACAGATAGACAGGGTGGTGAAGAAGGCATTTGGCACACTTACTGTTTGGTCAGAGCATTGAGTATGGGAATTGAGATGTCATATTTCAGCTGTACAGGACATTGGTGAGGCCACTTTTGGAGTACTGCATACAGTCCTGGTCACCCTACTAAAGGAATGATGTTAATAAACTGGAAAGGGTGCAAAAATGATTTACAAAGATGTTACCAGGACTGGAGGGTTTGAGTTAAAAGGAGAGGCTGTGTAGACTGGGACTTTTCTGTGTGGAGCATAAGAGGTTGAAGGGTGAACATACAGTGGTTTATAAAATCATGAGAGGCATAGATAAGGTGAATACCTAAGGTCTTTTCACGGGGTAGAGAAGTCCAAAATTAGAGGATGTAGGCTTAAGGTGAGACGGAAAAATATTAAAGGGACATGAGGAGCAACCTTTTCACATAGAGGGTGATACATATATGGAATGAAGTACCCTAGGTGGGGTAGAAGTGGGCACAATTACAACCTTTTAAAAGAAATTTGTATAGGTAAATGGATAGGAAATTTTTAGAGGCTATAGGCCAAACGCAAAAATGGGCAAGTTGGACTAAAGGGCTGTTTCTGTGCTGTATGACTCTACAACTCTATGCTCTCGATTCCCACCACTGGAGGAAGAAAGATTCTCTTTGTTCTTTATGTTGAATTCTTCAATCATTTTAATGTGGGAGTTTTGAGGGGACTAAAGAGAAGCAATAGACAATGTTCAAATGTAGCATAGAATTCCAAAGTAGTGCAACACAGAAGGAGACCATTCTATCCACTGAGTCTAGTCTTGCTCATTTAACATGATGGCGCTGGTGTTGGACTGGGGTGGACAAAGTCAGAAGTCACGTGACACCAAATTATAGTCCAACTGGTTTATTTGAAATCACAAGTGTCAGGTGAAACTTGTGTTTTCAAATAAACCTGTTAGACGTTAACCTGGTGTCGTGTGACTTCTGACTTTGCTCATTTGAAGAACAGATGGGTTTGTCTGTCTCCCTTGCTCTTTTCTCAAAATCCTGAAATTCTTTTCTCTTTCAAACATCCAATTTCCTTTTGAAGACTGCTATTGAATCTGCATTCAACACCCTATCGCAATGCTTTCAAAATCCAAACCACTCATTGCCTGAAAACAGCTTTTCCTGATGTCTCGCTACGTCTGTCAATCATCTTAAATCTAATCCCTTTGCTTATCAGCTGTTGAAAATAGTTTATTTTTATTTATTCAGTCCAGACCTTCAAGAATTTATTCACCCCTACTGAATGACTTCTTAGTGTTCTCTGCTTTCAGGTGAGCAACCTCATCTTCTCCACAAGGACTACAGGTTTCAAGAAGGTAGCTCACCACTACCTTTCTCAAGGGCAATTAAGGTTGTGTAATGAACGCTGGCTCAATCGGAGATGTTGTCTTCCCAAGAGTTAATACATATTTTATTTTAAAATCTATCCGCGAAACTGCAGTCTCTCATTTCAGCAATCGTTCTTGTGAATCTCTTTTTTTTAAACAAGGTTTTCAAAGGTGAAGAGAGCCATATCAAGGGAAAAGGACTTAGGAAGAATCTTTTGAAATGTTGACAGCACCTGCACCAAAGCGAAAATGTGCAGATTGGTTGGAAAAAAAAAGCAAACTGCAGTTTCAGTGTGATTGAGGATGCAAACTGTGACTTAAAATTAGATAGATTTGTGGTCATTGCAGAATATTAGAATTGTTACAGTGCAAAAGGAGGGCATTTGGCCCATCATGCCTCCACTGGCTCTCTGGGTATGGACAGGGAAGTTGTTGTGAACTTGGTTTTAAATTGAAAATGACTTCTAGCTGAACAACCCTGATTGACATTTAAAAATACTGATATAACATTGCAGTCATTTGAAACAGCAGTTTCCAAGATGGTTGAATATTTATGTCACTGTACGTGACCAATTCCAAAGGCATCCATCATTGGTAATCACCCTGAGAACACAAGAATGCAGGACAGGAGTAGATAGTTCACCCCACAAGCCTGTTCTAACATTTGAAACGATCATGGCTGATCTCATCTTGGCCTCAACTCTACTTTTCTGGCCTGCTCTTTATGACCCTTCAACACATTACCAATTAAAATTCTATCCATCTTCTCGTTAAATTTACTCAATATCCCAGCATCCACAGCTCTCTGCACATTCAACGGATTGACGAACCTTTGAGAAAAGTACTTTATCCTCATCTCTATTTTAGTTCTTCTACCCCTTCTCCTAAAACCATCACCTCTTGTTCTAAATTGCCCCACATGAGGAAATATCCCTTCCATGTCTACTTTGTCAATCCCCTTCAATATCTTATTTAGATATATTCTACCTCAATTAGGTAGAAGTAGAATGAAGTATAGGAATGAGCCACATCTCTCGAGCCAGTTGAAGCCATCTAGACACAATTGGATGGGAACATGCATTAGACATAATCATTTCAGGCAAAGAACTCTCACTGAGGGAGAAGTTCACCCAGTCACAGGCTAATCAAATTGAAAGCATGCATTTAGAATCCATTAGTCATGACCATGTTCGGGTCACTGGTCAATTGCTCAGAGGGGATCATGTGACACACCAATGACTTTTATTTTGAGTTGTTGGAAACTTTTCTCTGGATCATATAGAAGCAATAAAGATGCTGAAGTGACAAGATCCCTGTGTGGGTCTCCATCTCTCTGCTCATTCAATATTCAAGTTTAAGCTCTGTCTGCTGTTTGATACCCACAAAATGCAGGCAGAGATTCTCAAAGAAATCAACCTGACAGCTACAATTTCCAAAAGAAAGTATCAAACAACTGCCAACAACTTTACAATGCTTCAATGTTGAATCCTGAGGTACCACCTAACTCAGCTTGACTCCACTCACACCATCAACCTATGAAATCTGGAAAATTTTGATCTTTATTAGATTTTAATCTTAGACACTTAATATTAGACATTTATCCATAATCTCCTCCAGTGTCACAATGATGCCTCCCGAAAACTGAAGGAACAGTACCCCATATTCCACCTAGGAGCCCTATAACTCAATGGTCTCAATATGTACATTACAAGCTTCAAAATCTCCCCACTCCTGACCTCATCCCAAGATCAGCCCCCTCTCTCATCCCCACCTCTGCGACCTGTCTGTCTTCTCTCCCATCTATCCGCTCCTACCACCTCACTGACCGAACCCCACCCCCAGTTCCCACCTACACTCACCTACTAGCTTCATCCCCGCCTCCTTGACCTGTCCATCTTCCCTCCCACCTGCCTGCCCCTCCCTCCTCAATGACCAACCCCCATCCCAATGCCCTCCCTACACTCACCTTTACCAGCTTCATCCCAGCCTCCTTGTCCTGTCCACCTTCTCTCCACCTATCTGCTTCACTATCCACCTTCTATCATTGCCTCCCCTCTCTCTATTTATTTCAGAGCCCCCTTCCCCTCCCCCATTTCTGAAGAAGGGTCCAGACCTGAAACGTCAGCTTTCCTGCTCCTCTGATGCTGCCTGGCCTGCTGTGTTCATCCAGCTCTGCACCTTGTTATCTTAACCATAATCTATTTTGTGTGTATGATCCTGATTGCATGTGAACATTGGATTGTTCATACTGTTTTACTTAGGTTAAGTAAAATTGTTACTGTCCTCTTTTCTTTAAAATAAAAGCCTATTTGCATTATTTACAAGCACAGCATATGAATAGTTAAACAGTCATTGAATTGGCAAGGATGTTCTGTGAGTAGAAATCCTGTTGTGGACACCTCGGCAGGAAAAGTAGCAAAACATTTGGCTTCTCACCTTATTAGAACACAAAGTGTAATAAATTTGAAATTGGTTTGTTAACAAAGAGTATGGATGTTCACGTGATCAAAAATGATGGTGATGCTACAGGCTTTGATTTGATTTATTGCAGTTACATGCAACTAAATGCAGTGAAAAGCTTTGTTTTGCAATCAGTACAGAGAGATTATAGCAAACAAGGACGTACAGATCACAGGGTGCTTAGACAGAGCGAGGCATACGTGTTTACAGTTGCACAGGAGGTGCACAAAGCAAGATCAACATTAGCAAGATCAACATTATTTGAAATTAGAGAGTCCATTCAACAGTGTAATAACGGCAGGGAAGAAGCTGTTCTTGAACCTGTTAGTGCACGTGTTCAAGCTTCTGCATCTTCAGCCTGACAGAAGACCTTGTAGGAGAGAACTACCAGTGCAGGAAGGGTCTTTGACGATGTTGGCAGGCCATCATAAATGAAAATAAATTTAGCTCCGTATTAGTGGGTATAGGTCAAGATGTCAGGAAGGACAATGTTTAGCAAACTGAATGACATTCCATGGGAATTCAATGACTTCAGTGATGGTCAAGATGGTAGTTTGTGAATTCGATTTGTCGGGAAGCATAACACTGATAACGTGTAACTTGTGGATCAGTTAAGCATTAAAACTTTAAAAGGACGTAAAAACACTGGAGAGAAGATTTGTGAGGTTAGAAATCAACAGATTAAAGCTATCAGGAATGATTGAGCAGGTTGCCACTCTTCAAAAGAGTCCCTGCAGAGATTTTTAAAGTGATGTATGTATTGGACAAGGTTGGTGTGGAAAGAATGTTTCCACCTGTGGAAAAATCTAAAACTAGGGGTCATAAATAACGGGAATTATCAAAGAATCGTTCATGCGGAATTTGCCATTACTGGAAGTGATTGAGACAAATAGTTCCGATGCTTTCAAAAGGAAACCATTCAGGTAACTCAGAGAAAAGGGAACAGAAAGCTTTTTCTTTCAAAGCTTTCAAAGCTAATTCTTCGAAGAGGTGACCAAACACGTGGATGAAGGTAGGCCAGTGGATGTGGTATACATGGATTTAAGTAAGGCGTTTGATAAGGTTCCCCATTGTAGGGTCATGCAGAAGGTAAGGAGATATGGGATGGGGGAAACGTGGCAGATTGGATTCAGAATTGGCTCACCCTTAGGAGACAAAGGGTGGTAGTGGACGGAAAATATTCAGCATGGTGCTCAGTTACGAGTGGTGTACCAAAATGATCTGTCCTGGGTCCTCTTCTATTTGTGATTTTTGTAAATGACTTGGATGAAGGAGTGGAAGGGTGGATTAGCAAGTTCACGGACGATACGAAGGTAGGTCGCGTTGTGAACAGTGCGGAGGGCTGTTCTAGGTTACAAAGGGACATTGATAGGATGCAGAGCTTGGCTGAGAAGTGGCAGATGGAGTTGAACCCTGAAAAGTGTGAGGTGATTAATTTTGGAAGGGCAAACTTGAAAGCATAATACAGGGTTAATGGAAAGATTCTTGGCAGTGTGGAGGAGCAGAGGGATCTTGGGGTTCATGTCCACAGTTCCCTGAAAGCTGCCACCCAGGTGGATAGAGTTGTTAACAAGGCATGTGGTGTGTTAGGTTTCATTAATAAAGGGATTGAATTCAAGAGCCGTGAAGTTATGCTCCAGCTATACAAAAGCCTGGTTCGGCCACATCTGGAGTATTGTGGCCAGTTCTGGTCGCCTCATTATAGGAAAGATGTGGAGGCGTTGGAAAAGGTGCAGAAGAGATTTACCAGGATGTTGCCTGGAATGGAGGGAAGGTCTTACGAGGAAAGGTTGAGAAAGCTAGGGCTTTTCTCGTTAGAACGATGAGGGATGAGAGGTGACTTGATACAGGTGTACAAAATGATCAGAGGTATACATAGAGTATACATGATTTTCTGATGAAGGGTTTAGGCCCAAAACGTCAAGTTTTCCTGCTCCTATGATGCTGCTTGACCTGCTGTGTTCATCCAGCCCCATGCTTGTTATCTCGTATACATAGAGTAGACAGCCAGAGACTTTTTCCTCGGGTGGAAGTAACTATTATGAGGGGGCATAGTTTTAAAGTGAGTGGAGGTAGATATAGGGGAGATGTCAGAGGTAGGTTCTTTACTCAGAGAGTGGTAGGGGCGTGGAATGCATTGCCAGAGAAGGTAGTTGAGTCGGCCTCATTAGGGGCATTTAAGCGGCTATTAGACAGGCACATGGATGATAGTATAAGGTAGCGGTGGAGGTTAGATAGACCTTAGGATTAGGGTAAAAGTTCGACACAACATCGTGGGCCGAAGGGCCTGTACTGTGCTATACTGTTCTATGTTCTATGTTCTAGAAAGGCTAGGAGGGCTGGGATATAGAAATGGAGGATATATCTGTGAAGTATAAATGAGTGTGCTTTACATGTTACATTTCAGAGAATTCTGGCTTGCTCAATACAGGGAAAAGAACACCTTTAGAGGATTTCATTGCATGGTGAATTCCAGATTGTAATAACTCAATAAGTAAAGGCAATTCTTTTCTTTTCTCCCTTGTCCTTGCATGAAGTCAATCACTTATTTTAACCTTTCATAAATTACCTATCTATTTGTGTCAACTTCAGTTCAGGATTCATGTGCTCGGATAGTGCAAGATTGAGGAGAAACCTTGGAGTTCTCTTGTGAAGTTTTTAATAGCACATTCCATTCAAATTAACCATAACAGCAAGAGACAACAAGAAGTTGGAGCAGGAGTAGACCATTCAGCCCCTTGAGCATGCTGAACTATTCAATAGGATCATGGCTGAACCAATATTCCTCACTTCCACTTTCCTGGATTTCCCCTATAACCATGATTAAAACTCATGGGATTAAAAACTCACTGATTAAAAATTTACCTATCTCAAGCTTCAATCCTCAAATATCCACAGGTCATGATCATTTCTTTTCGTGTGTTCTCAGAATGTAGGTTTTTTTGGCATGGTCAACCTTTATTTTCCATGACTAATTGCACTCAAGAAGGTGATGATGGGTCCCCTTCATGAACAGTAACCGTCCAGTTGTCAGCTATATATATCCTGGGATTCTGACTCAATGATGATGTTGGAACTGCCAAGAGATTTGCAATTTGTGAGGATCTCAAAAGGTATCCAAGTCAGGATACAGTTAAGATTTTCCTCCATCTCTTTTTAAGACATAACAATTTCATCTGCAGACTGAATTTAATGAGAGGAAACATGACAAACAGAGAATCACAAGCATTACAGCAAATGAACCATTACCAGCCACATACAGCAGCTCATAGATGCGTGCTCGGAATTATCAGTTTGAAATATCTGGATGGGGAAACGGAACAAGGCACCCAACACATAACAACCCATAAGTTAAAAGGGTGATTGGATTTCTCGCAAAGGGTATTAGAATTGTGGCATCCTTTCCTACACAAACTAGGAATTGTTGACTCAATTCATCTTCTTACATTTGACACCATAGATTTTACTAACCATGGGTATTTGGTTAGGCCACTTTTGGAATACTGCATTCAATTCTGGTCGCCCAGCTATAGGAAAGATGTTGTGAAACTTGAAAGGGTTCAGAAAAGATTTACAAGGATGTTGTCAGGTCTGGAGGGTTCTACCTATTTGGAGAGGCTGAATAGGCTGGGGCTATTTTCCCTGGAGCATAGGAGGCTGAGGGGTGACCTTACAGAAGTTGAGAAAATTATGAGGGGCGTGGATAGGGTAAGCAGCCAGAGTCTTTTCCCCCAGGGTAGGGGAGTCCAAAACTAGAGGGCAGAGGTTTGAAGTGAGAGGGCAAAGATTTAAAAGGGACATAAGGGACAGCATTTTCACACAGAGGGTTGTGCAGGAATGGAACGAGCTGCTGGAGAAGGTGGTGGAGGCTGATACAATTCCAACATTGAAAAGGCATCTGGATGAGCACATGAATAGGAAGGGTTTGGAGGGATATGGGCCAAATGTTAGCAAATGAGACTAGATTAATTTAGAATATATGGTTGGCATGGACAAGTTGGACTGAAGGCTTTGTTTCTGTTCTCTACATCACAATCACTCTGACTCTCTATGGAGAAAAGATGGAGTATTAATGTCGTCTATGATCTTACCAAATCAAGGAGCAGGCATAAGAGACTACATGATAACATTGTGAAAACGCCCCGTATAAGAGCTGATTTAGAATAATCCCTAAGTGAGTGAATTGGAGATACTTCTCCCCCACAAATAATATAACTTACAGTGGCATAAGGAGGACATGACCAATGATGGAGTCAAGGATTATAGAGGGCAAACAAGTAAGTTTTTGTTTCTTTATTCATTCATGGGCTGAGGGCATTGCTGGTCAGGTAGCATTTCTTGCCCATCCCTAATTGCCCAGAGGGCAGTTTAAGAGTCAACCACATTGCTGTAGGTCTGGAGTCACATGTCGGCCAGACCAGGTAAGGATGGCAGTTTCCTTCCCTAGAGGACATTAGTGAACTAGATGGGATTTTCCAACAATCGACAATAGATTCACAATCATCATTGGACCCTTAATTCCAGAAATTTATTGAATTCAAATTCCACCATTTGCCATGGCGGGATTCGAACCCAGGTCCCCAGGATATTATCTGGGTCTCTGGTTTAACAGTCCAACGATAATGCTACTAGGCCGTCACCATCATGGAAAAGCCATGATCTCATTGAATGACAAAGCTGGCTCAAGGGGCCAAATGACTTGCACCTAATTCTTGTAGAACAAGGTGCAGTTCAGTGCAGAAATGGAGAGGGAACGATGTGAGGAAGAAGGAGAGAGAATTATTGACAATGAAGAGAAGAACAGGTTGTAGAACAGCTAAAGAAACACTTTCGGCGAGTGTTAACATTTTGGAGACATCATTGAGCAAGCCTTAGTTAGTGGGGGAAAGCAGGATTTCTCCCATTTCTGTGTCACCAATCTCCCATTTTATCTCACTCATAGCAATTCCATGTCTCCCGAATCCAGGAAGGATAAAGCTGGAGCTAACATGGACATTGTGTCAAAATGGTAGAGCTCACACGAAAAAAAAAAATCAGATTTCATTTTAAACTTATGGACGTTTAGCACCAAATATGTAGCCAGAGCTGAGCAACCATGTAAACAAAGATAACATGATACTGCGTAGAACCAATTTGTAGAATTAGAATTAGATTATTTTGTCATGTGTACTCAAGTATAGGAGTAAGAGTAAAGTGAAACAAGTACAAAGTTGCCATTCTCTGACACATTCTTGGTTACAAAATCAGAATGTTTCAAAAAAAGCAGGAAACATGAAAAAAATGGTGCAAAGGGAAGAAAATTGCCAGATCTTAAAGTCTAAAGTCTTATCTCCGTACTCAGCCACCGAATATGGGTGCCCGGGCCTAGCCACAGCCTGGAGCCTAGGTCAACCTGCATGTCTTGCATCATTCACTCGGAGGAGTCTCATTCCTGTTGTTGTTGATGATGCCCCCACCAATCCCTGGAAGGAGCCTTGTCATTGTTGCTACTGACCCCGCTGCATCCAATTGCTGGGACAGCCAGGAGGCCTCCACCTGTACGTGTTGGCCTGCTGTCGTCTCTTCCTCCTCCGGCTCAGAGCAGCCCAGGACGCCGCTGCCTCCAACCACCACCACTTCACGTCCGGCCTGCTCTCACTGTCGTGCTGCTGCTGCCAAATAGCTACAAAAGGCTTGAAAGAAAACAAAACAAAGAGTTAAAGAAAACCGAGAAAAAGAGCAACAGTAAAAGTAAAAGAATGAAGAAAAAAAATAGAAAGAAGGCAGATGGGAACCGATGAGGCCTTAGTTCAGTCCTGCTACAGTGCCACCATCTTGTTGTCAAGTTTATGTATATGGGAAGATGAAAGAGACGGACCAGCTTCTAATCCTCCTGCACCTTCGGAGATTTTGAATTGATATCTTTGCAGATTTCTGGATTAACTTACATGCTGTTAGACTTGTACAAGATTTTCAAAGCTTTTTTTTATTGCCTATTAAGAGCAGTCTCGATTTGTTTCTGCAGTGTGAACAAATTGGGAGAAAGATTGATAGGGGAGAAGATAGACACTTGATGCTGAGACAGAGAGAAGGAATTATAAAGACATACTGAAAGGATTGGTGAAGGGATAACATTAGGGAAATCTCACAGGAAAGACAGGAAGCTAGAGAGCTGACAGAGGAGAATCCCAAAAAACTGCCATAGGAAGCAGTTGAGGTCAAAACATAAAGTGGTTTCGAGAAGAAGATAGAGAATGTTCTCAAGGATAAAAGGATCAAAGGGTATGGGGAGAAAGTGGGAACTGGATACTGAGTTGGATGATCAGCCATGATTGTATTGGATGGTGAGCAGGCTCGAAGGGCTCAATGGCCTACTCTTGATCCTAATTTCGACGTTTCTCTGACTGAAGACATGGCCATTAATGGAAATGTGAAAGAAATGAGGGAAGAAAATGGGAGAATGCGCTTGGCTCTGATGATTTCTCACAGTAGCATGTCAAACATGCTATCTCAGTTTGCTAACCACCATTCAGGAAAATTGGCGATGGTTGTTGACACTGAAAGGTCTTTGCCATCCTTTGTACCTGCACCAGTCAATGCCTTCAGGGGAGAAATGAAAGGTGAAAATAAAGCAAAGTGCCACGGTGAATTTTCACATATTCAAAATCACTGTGAAACCATGAAAAATTCTGTCCAATGGAATTCATCACGTGTACTAACCAAAACTAGACTTGGGTCTGGGTCAAAGTGTCTCACTTGGTGAGAGCACAGGTTGAGCAATAGGTGCAGAGATGGACTCCACAGATTTAAATCACTCCATTATTGGTGACATGTCTGGTGCACTGACCTCTGCACCCCTGTTCTATCATGCGTGCGCCCAGTAACAAGACTCCTCACATTAACCAGAGTATCAAAGTTTCAGGGCTCTCACTCAGACAACAGCTTGTATTTACTGAGCACTTCAATGTTGTAAAATGCCTTAAGACACTATACAGGAGCATTCTCAACCAAAATTTGGCACAAATTCACAAAGACATTGGGGCAGATCCCAGAGGATGCTCAAAGATGTGAGCTTTAAGAAACATCTTGAAAGAGTTAAGAGTGGGAGGGAGGGAAAAAGGTTTACTTTCAGAGCTTAAGGCTTTGGGGAGTGAAAGCACAAATGCCCATGATGGAACAGCTAAAACTGGTGATGTGTAAGAGCCCAGTATAGGAGGAGTGCAGAGATCTCAGAGGGTTTTTCTCTGGAGGAGATTATACGTGGGCATTGTCAGTGGTATGAGGATGTTCAGTGAAAAACAGTGATGTTTAAATTATTTACCACCTCCAAATGAAAATACAGACAGAAGCGTGAGTCTAGAGTTAACATTACTGATTGAATGGCAATGATGCAACTCCTAGCCATGATGAAAGTGAGCGAGTGTGGGTGTTTTGTTGGGGGCGTAAGGTAACCTTTTCAACGATGGAGATTTGCGTAGGCAGATGTGGAGGAGGAACTTTGCAAATAACTGAGAAAGATAAAGTGAAAAAGAAATCCAAGGAAAATAAGTAAAGCAAGTTAAGTCAGTGTTCAGTTGAAAGCAAGCTCTAAATGGTCCCAGCCAGACATCAACAGAATTCATCATATTCCCATCAGACATTCACCCTGGACTGAATCAGGAGGTAGGGGTTTCAAGTCTCACTCCAGGGTCTTGAATACAAAAGATTTTAGAATTCAATGCAGAGTGATATCAACAGTGTGGTTCCAATTCCTGGACTGGCTGAGGTTATCATGAGAGACTCAGAGATAGTAAAAACTGCCGTTGCTGAAGTCAGAGACAACACAGTGTGGAGCTGGAGGAACACAGCAGGCCAGGCAGTATCAGAGGAGCAGGAAAGTTGACATTTCGGATCGGATTCCTTCTTCAGAAATCACGAAGGGGGAAGGGAGCTCAGAAATAGAGAGAGGAGGGGTGGGCCTAGGGAAGGTAGGTGGGATGGTGATAGGTGAGTGCAGACAGGCAGTGGTGGGGATTGATCAATGATGTGGGAGGAGCGGATAGGTGGGGGAGAAGACAGACAGGTTGTGCCAAGTCAAGGAGGTGGGGATGAGAGGGAGGGTTGGTCATGGGATGAGGCTGGGGGTGGGGAGATTTTGAAACTAGTCAAGTCGACATTGAGACCAATGGGTTGTAGGTTCCCAAGGTAGAACATGAGGTGCTGCTCCTCCAGTTTCCAGTGGCATCGTTGTGGCAATGGAGGAGGCCCAAGATGGACATGTAGTCCAGGGAGTGGGAGGGGGAGTTGAAGTGGTTTGCAACTGGAAGGTATTGTCGTTTATAACTAAAACAGAATGCAGGTGTTCTACAAAGCGGTCTCCGAGCCTCCGCTTGGTGTCACCAATGTGGAGGAGGCCACATCGCGAGCAGCAGTTGCACTAGACCACATTGATGGATGTGTGGATGAGACTCTCCTTCTCAACCTTGGAGACAATAAAGAAAGCAGACGCTGGAAGCTTGAATCCCAATAGGTGTGAGGCTGGAAAAGCACAGCGGGTCAGACAGCATCACAGGAGCAGGTAGGGTTTTGGCCCAAAACGTTGACTTTCCTGCTCCTCTAATGCTGTCTGCCCTGCTGTGCTTTTCCAGCCTCACACCCACAGGCTGTCCTTCTCAACATCTCCCCTAGTCTGAGGTAAGGTGACCCTTATATTAAATCATCATCAGTTATCTCTGTCTCTAAAGAGAGCAGATCTATGGTGACTTTATACTCCAAAGGTGCTTTATTAGCTTTGCTTTGAGACACCTTGTGGTTACGAAAGATGCTGTATAAGTGCAATTTTTTTCTTTGTTTCTCAGTGAATTAGCTTTTCACCAGGACACAGGAACCATTTGAACTTCCAGGATCAAGAAGGCATACAGAGCCCTGAGTCCAACAACAAAAGCATTAGGTTAGATGAGACACCAGTACATGTTCCCATTGCATTTTCTTAAGCTTCCATCTCCCTAAAAAGGAATGGGAAATGTTCCTGAAACCTTGAACACCCTCATTATTGAACTTTCAATATAAATGTAATGTCCCAATAGAAGTCCCTCCCCCACCCAAACGTCCCTCTGTTTCCTTGCCAATTGTTGCCTTGCCTTTTCAGAATCTTCAACTTCCCAGTCAATTTCCTGTCCCCTTTCCCTTGAATTATGCCATTCCCATAAGTGGCATGATGCCTCAGTGGTTAGCACTGCTGCCTTACAGTGCAAGGGGCCCAGGTTTGATTCCATCCTCAGGTCACTATCTGTGTGGAGTTTGCACATTCTCCCTGTGTCTGCGTGGGTTTCCTCCGGGTGCTCTGGTTTCCTCCTACTGTCCAAAGATGTGCAGGTTAGTGTGGATTAGCCAAGGGAAATGCAGGGTTACAATTATAGGTTACGGGGATGGATAGGTGGGCTGCTTTTTGGAGGGTCGGTGTGGACTCGATGGGCTGAACAGCCTGCTTCCTTGCTGTAGGGATTCTGTGATGATTAGCAAGATTTGGGAGTGGAAACAAACTGTGCCATGTGGTTCACCCTGCCCTTCTCAAATACTGTTAGAACTCTTCAATCCTCAACTCTTGCTGGATTAATTGATCTTTTCCTCTCCTAGTCCACTCTCGAACCGTTTTGTCTCTCTAATCCAGTTACATTCTTCCTTGATGCCTCAGTGGGTCAGCGTGATTAGCAGCCTTTTGGTGCTAATGAGTGATTTCATGCGAAGCCACGCATTGTAAAATTTGACAGTGATAAGCTTTTAGTTTCTCTTTGAAATTACATTTGCTTCCTCTTTCAAGTTGTATGGTACAAAAGAGAAATAAACAATGCATGTCGGCAGGCAGAAGAGAAGTGATTTAATGAGATGAGAGTCAGAAAATGTGAGCTGTACAACAGGAGGTGAAATCTTTGGCACATAGAAAGAAAGAAATAACATCAGAGAGTAGATGCATAAAAGATATTTGAAAGGATTGCAGCAGCAAAAGGGATGGACAGAATATATAAATGAATTGTATGATGATCCACATCAAGGCAGTCCTCAGAAACAGAGGTAAATGATGAACCAAACACGGTCAATTCAGAGGTAAAGAATGCTTTGAAATTAATGAATACAGGAAACGCTCCAGGCAGGGATGAAGTCACAGCAGAGCAAATAAAACCCCTTGGAGAAACAGTAGCTGAAGTCATAAACAGAAATTTGTGATCAAAGTTTCAATTGATTTGAGACATTCATTTACCTTCAAGTAACTAAATCATCCTGAAGCAATAGGATGCAATTTAACATTTTAAGCTAAATGAGACGTTTAAAATAAAATGATCATAAAAATCATAACGGAATGAAAAGATACCACATTTGGAACAGAAATTGGTAAAAGACAGGCTGGATTTTGACATGGAGTAGGAACTAGAAAGGGAATATTTAATCTAAGGACAATCTTCAATAAATATTTAGAAGTAAACAAAAGCATCTAGACTCGAAACGTTAGCTTGCTCTCTCTCCATGGATGCTGCCTGACCCGCTGTGATCTCCAGCATTTGGTGTTTCCAGTACAGATTCCAGCATCTGCAGTAATTTGCTCCTACATTGTGTTTAATCAACTACCTACCCGGAAGAAGTTTTGCTCTTCCCATAGACAGGAAGTCTGGTCGTCTCATTCACTATGTACACCTTCATTGGTTTCCATTTCATTGCTGGTGTTCAACAAGATGTTTGCCAAAACTCATTTTCACAGACTTGTTTCCTTTCTCAGCAAATGCCAATGACTCAGACTTACTCCACATGGCTTCCAAATCAAGTTTCACTCTGTGTTTTGAATCCATCCAGGATTACAAGTATCTCCAGGACATACAATGTTCCTCAGACTGCTGCTCTCACCACATATTGTGATCAACAGTCAATGCCAATGCACTGACATATGCGCAGACTCGACTCCACACTGCAGCAACATTGATTCGCCCTCTCTCAAAGCTGTACTGTTCCCCAGTTTCAACAAAAGATTTCTTTCTCTATCTTTTGGGCATCAATGCGTACAAGCTCCAGTAACTCACGGACTCCAACATCCATCCTGCGCAGTCCTCTCCTTTATGGCTTTCAGACTCCTTCCCCTCCCGTCACTCAGAGCCCATCCCTTCCCAGACCTTAGATGCCATCACTTTCTGTCCCCCGAGGTCACTCCCCCCAACCCCAGCCCTTGCCATATTTTCACCATACATCCTGAGCTTCCCCGCTCTGAAGCTGAACATACTGTCCTTGGCAAAGGGCTCAGCTTCATACCCTTACACCGCCACATTAATGAATTTGGGTTTACCATGATGTTGAACTGTTTTTCCACCACCTCTGTCACCACGTTCACTTCTTCAAGCAGGATTCCCTCCCCCATTCCACTGATCCCTTCATCCACCTCCAGTATTCACCCACCCCTCGGACCCCTTCTGAAATTACTGCACTTTGCTTTCTTAGGTCCAACCCTAACTGGCTGACAGAAATGGTGTCGTTGTAGCCTGGTGCACTGATCTTTACCCCACGGAGGCTCAATGCCACCTCTCAGACACTTCTTCCTACCTTCCCCAGATCATGAGCCCAGACCTGAACATCAAGCCGTTGTTGCCAGGACTGTCACCAATTTCATTACTTTTGGAGATCTTACCCCATCTGCCTCCAACCTTATAGTCTCCCAACCTTGGACAGCCCACTTCTACCTCCTTCCCAAAATCCACAAACCAGACTGCCTCAGTGTGCCCGTCATATCAACCTGTTCCTGCCCCACTGAGCTCATTTCCTCCTGCCTTGACTCCATCCTCTATCTATTAGTCCAGACCCTGCCCACCTCTATCTGTGATTCCACAGATCCCCTCCATCATATTGTCAATTTCCTGTTCCCTGACCATAAGTGCCTCCTGTTCACCATGGATGTCTAATCCCTCTATGACTCTATTCCCCACCAGGACGGTCTGCGAGCACTCGGCTTCTTCCTCAACCAGAGGCCTGAGCAGTCCCCATCCACCACCCCTCTCCCGCGCCCGGCTGAATGTGTTTTCTCACTGAGCAAGTTCTCCTTAAATTCATCTCACTTCTGCCAAGACAAAGGAGTGGCTATCGACACCTGCATAGGTCCCCAGTTATGCCTGGCCTCTTTTTGGGGTATGTGGAACGATCCTTGTTCCAGTCCTACACTGGCAGCACCCTCCCGCCCCCAAAACTCTTTTCTCAGTATTTCGACAACTGTTTTGGTGCCACTTCTTGCTCCCACCAGGAACTTGAAAAATGTGTTCATCTTGTCTCCAACTTCTACCCCTCTATAACTTTCACATCGTCCACTTCTGACACTTCCCTTCCTTTCTTTGACCTCTCCATCTCCACTTCAGGGAATAAACTGCCCACTGCCATCCACTACAAAGCTTTTGACTCCCATTAAGCTACATTCACTATAGCTGTTCACACCCCATGTCCTGCAAGGATTCCATCTCATTCTGCCAGATCCTTTGCCTATGTTGCATCTGTTTGAATGATGCCACCTTCCAAAACATTGCTGCTGACATGGCTTGTTTCTTCCATAACCATGGTTTCCCACCCGCTGTGGTTGACAGGGCCCTCAACTGTATCCGACCTATCACGCGTGCTTTCGCCCTTGCCCCTTCCCACTGTGATGCTTGAATGAACAATTGTGAGGGCTGCAACCATGGCACTATGGTATAATAAGCCCTTGCGGTGGGGGAGTTTAAAAGAAATATAGTGATTATTGGATATGTACCTAACCCTTAAAACAGCTGGTCTTTGAACACCCCATGTGTTGTGTATACAATGTTACATCTCTGCCTGGCAGTTAGTCTGCTGAGAGCCTACAAACTCTTCACATAGATGAATCAGTTGGTGCACTGTAATATGCACCTCAAAACCTGTGCTGTGTTTAATAAACTAACCCATGGAATTCATTAATTCCTGAACGCATCAGTAATTATTAGACCACTATCATTAATAAGGCATTGTGAACAGTGATGAAACATATTGTGCTGATGAGGCCTCTAAAGTTTGAATATTCAGGGAGAGCAGAGGGTCAACAGTCTTAAAAACCAGCTAAAATGCAAGAGACAACCTCAATATTTTGTTCATTATAGTGTTGGGGCCGTGTGGGTAAGCAGACAAATCCCTACTGCAAGACTTGAGAAAGATAGTATTCAAACTGTGCAAGTCAGGCATTTTTCTAAAATATACACATAATTACTGGTTTAATTTGAAACACAGTAGATCCCCTAAAAAAAATTAAACTGTCTAAATAACATACAGAGATATAATTTCCAGATTTGGGTGTTCCAATGCAGAAAAGCAAAAAATTCAGATTTGCTCATAATTGGAAATGAAGGCCTCGATGGACTTACCTCATCAGCATGTGGCTTACAGTAGAAGATCCAATCAGAGTCAAATTAAGCTTCCATATTCATCATTAGAATTCATGTTCTTTAGAACACTTCAGAATTCACTCTGTAAATTGATGCAGAGAAACGGACATTTTCTTTAGATGGGATTTAGCAAACAGAATTGGTGAGTTTATAATCACATCCACCCCTCTGTAAGGTTTCCTTTTTTTATAGACTGTTAAGCTGCAGTGATAATGTAAATCACAGTATAAAAAATTAGATGTATGTTCCAAAGGTAATACAGCAATTATGGGAGTCTCCATTCTATATATGGGCTATCTAAACCAAATTCATGGTAATGTTATGTAGGATAAATTTTCAACATATGTGAGATAGTTTTCTAGAGCAATATGTTGAGGAAACAGCCAGGGAATGGGATATCTTAGATCTAGTAATAAACATTAGAAAAGGACTAAATTTATTAATAACCTTGTTGGAAAAGAGCTTTATGTAAGTGTGACCACAATATGATATCTTTTTGCGTTAAATTTGTAATTGTTGTAGTTCAAGCAGAACCTTGAGTCTTAAATCTAAATGGGAAAAAGTTATGAAGCTATGAGTGTCAAATTGACTATTGTGGATTGGAAATCTATTTTAAAATATATGATTATTGACAAGCAGTGACTAACATTGACCAAACTGATACGTACTTTACAACAAAAATACAACTCTTCAATGCGTAAAGACCAAGCAAACAAAGCGTTCCAAATGTGAATAATAAAAAAAAATTGTATGAGATAAAAGTCAAGGTGTTTAAAGTTGCAAAAATTGGCAAGCCTGAGGATTGGGGGGATTTTAGAATTCTACGAAGGAAATACAAAAAAAAATTAAGGAAGAGACAATAGAATATGAAGATAAACTGGTTAGAAACATATAACTGAAGTGCAAAAGCTAGTAAAGGGATGGTGAAAAAAAAATAGCAAAATAAATGTTGTTCCCTTACAAGCAGAGTCAGGAGAATGTATAATAGGAATATGAAAAGCTAGTGAAACTAAACAAATGCATTATGACTACCTTCATGGGGGAAATTACCAAAAAAAATATTTCCAGACATAATGGAAATTTAAGGAACTAGTATAAACAAGGAGCTGCAAGTGACCAGTTCCCCTGAACTGACTTAGTTCTCATGGGAGAAGAAACAATTCTGGTTTCTGAACTGAACTCTGGGTTCAAGTGAACCAAAAGCTTTAACCTTCTGAAGCCAAAACTAAACTAATTTCTTCTTGTGTTTACTCTGCCTGTCATAAATCTAACAATATAGATATTTTATCTATTAACTCCACAGGAGTTGTTCCAAGCACTCTGCTGCAGACACATATTTTCTTGGAATTGATGTAATTATGCCACTGTTTCAAATTTACTTTCTGGCCATTTAAAAATCACTTCCAACAACTGGCAGATTCCATTTTCCTACTTCGAAATCCATGTCAAAGTATAAAATTTACCTGGCTTAGACAATAGGAAGGATGCTGTGAAACTTGAAAAGGTTCAATAAAGATTTACAAGGATGTTGCCAGTGTTGGAAGGTTTGAGCTACAGGGAGAGGATGAATAGGTTGGGGCTATTTTCCCTGGAGAATTGGAGGCTGAAGGGTGACCTTATAGAAGTTTATAAAATCATAAGGGGCATAGATAGGGTGAATAGCCAAGGCCTTTCCCCCAGGGTAGCGGAGTCCAAAACTAGATGACATAGGTTTAAGTCGAGAGGGGAAAGATTTAAAAGGGACCTAAGGGAAACTTTTTTCACACAGATGGTGGTGGGTGTACTGAATGAACTGCCAGATGTGGAGGCTGGTACAATTGCAACATTGAAAAGGCATCTGAATGGGTGTATGAATAGGAAGGGTTTAGAGGGATATGGGACAAAATGCTGGCAAATGGTACTAGATTAATGTAGGATATTAATTCAGCATGGATAAGTTGGGCCGAAGAATCTGTTTCCATGTTGTTTCTATCTTTAAGACTCTATGTCTCCATACACCTTTAATCAGAAACGTTGCTGGGTCAAAATCCTGGATCTCACTGCCTAGCATCACTGTGGGTATACATGCCATTTAAGCTACAATTCTTTAAGAATGCAGTTATCCATCATTTTCTCAAGGAAAATTAAAGATGGGCAATAAATGATGGCCTACTCAGTGATGTCAATATCCTGTGATTAAATAACTTAAAAAGAGCCCAAATAAAGTTTCATATTGGACCAGACCTGCTGACTTTCTCCAGCAATTTGGGTTTTTGTTCTGTAATGTGTTATTTTCATCCATTAGAACCACAGCCATGACTTGGCCCATTTTCCATTCACACATCTCAGACATCATTGTCATTCAAACCCAAGAGCCTAGAGCTCGCAATGATTCTTCCATTCATGCCAAAGTGATCTACGAAGGTAAAATTATTCAGAGAATTGTGATCCAAATGGCATCTGATCTTACACTGAAATAAAAAGGTTAGAGACAATTGCATCATTTCACCAGAGATTGTATTTTGTTCTCAACATTAAATAGTTTGCCTACCTTTGAAGATGACAAGATTGCTTGTGATTGATTGCAATTGTGGTCTTGAGCCTCTGATAGGTGCAGAACTATCAGATGCCACCTGTCCAGCTGGAGTTGTCAACAATCTATTAATGGCTAACAGCACTGGGGATTGGTAGTTAGATTTCCAGCCCTTGGATACTTCATCATGGGATGATCCTCTGCTAGTCACTTGAGTTCCTGACTGGCTTTTAATTTAGTGTGTCTTCTTGATCAGGGTGGTAGCACACAAGGAGCTCTTTCTAATCTCCAGTTGGCAGGAGAGGATTAGATAGTACTACTTGGTACACCAGGGATTACTTCCCTTCTCTTCTTTCAAAGAGGACCATGGCATCTCTAGCACCCACCTGAGTCTCAGAAAGGAGACATTACCTATAACAAGTAAATGGCTGGTTTTAGAGCATTGTCGTACTGGTAAATGGAAATACAGGTATCAGCTCTCAAGCACTCTGATCAGCTAACACAGAAGGTTGTGGATTCAAATTCCACTTTGGGACTTGAGCTGAAAATATTGGCCAGAATCAAGCACTGCAGTGAGGGTTTGCTGTACTGCTTTTTGCAATGTTCCCTTTATGAGACTTAGCCCCTAAGTGTCCTCTCAATATTCCTTTGTCCACTACTTTAAGAGAGAGGTTGAACTGTTTAGAAAAAACCCTCTAATTTCAGCTTAAAGCGATGGAATGTGATAGTGTGCGGCCAATTGGCAGCATTGGCGATGAATGGCACCATTGTCAGTAGCGATAGTGGTCTGGTTCACTGAGACAGTGTCCCTACTTCTAACTTCAAGTTTAAATCCTGCCTGTTCCAGAGGTTTGATATGACGTATAGAACAAATTGATTGAAATGTTTAAAACAATGAACAGAGAAGTGCATAAAAAAGTTCAATTACATTTATACCCTGGAATAGTTTTTACACTTTAACTTTGTCTCATTCATTGGTTAACCAAAATACCTTACTGGGACTAGTACAATTTAGGATAACTGATCAGCTTGGATGAGTTGGACCAAAAGGTCTATTTCTGTGCTGTATGACTCTATGACTCTCTGACCTTGCAGTTTCTGAGGGTTATCTTACAAAACCTGTACAAAATGAACACCCAGAAGGTTTGCAGTTTCAATATTAATTCAAGATGATATTGTGCATTTCAAAATTCTCATTTGCTGTGTTTGTAAAGATCTTTACCTCCTTCAATATGAAATAGTTGGACTGCACCGTCAGTGACATGTTGAAGTCAAACCTTATTATACTGCATTAACATATAATGCTGAGACAGTATGATGCCAAAATTATTCCTTGTAAAGTATCCTGTCACATGGGCTACCTAGAAGAACCCTTTCAAAGCTAATTATCAAAAACATGGAACTGAGATTAAAGTGGATCAGAGCCTTATCTTGCCTGTATGTGACACTGTACTCAATAATAGAAACAAACGCTAGGCAGCTGAAGGACTACTGCAGGGCTTTTTACTCAAGTATCAATATCAAAGCCATTATACAGCACCTTTCATGACTTCAGGATGACTCGAAATCAATTTACAACCAACGAAGTACATTTTCAGTCCCGTCTATTGCAATTAGGACACAAAATAGCCAATTTATACACTACATTCCACAAATATTAATGTGATAAAGACCACATAATTGCTTTTTCAAGGTAATGATGGTCATGGGATAAATATTAGTCACAACACTGGCTAGAATTCCCTCTGTTCTTCTGCCAACAGATATGTTCTGTGCATGTGAGTGTGGGAATGTGAAATGAGAGCGCTGCTCTTCATCTATATGGCACTGGGTGTGTCAATCTGGATTTTGCACTGGAGCCTCTGGACTGGGGTTTGAATTCACAATGCTCAGAATTTGATGCAAATGTCCTTTTGCTGAAACCTCTTATATTTCTGCAAATTTCACTCCTCCTTTTCTTCAAGGGACGAGATCACTTTATGTTGAGCATTCATTGGAGCAGTCCATCAAGTATAGGATCACGTCAGTCAACGTCAATCCCCTCCACATGCAGATATGTCCCAGGGGAAACAATAAACCATGGACAGAAACTGAAAGCCTGTCTGATTCTGCCTCTCTAGCTGTGAACTTCCATTGTTGATTCATTGCAATTCAAGTCTGAATACAAAAGGCATACCTTCAAGAAATTTGGAAAGAAATTAGTGTTGGTTGGAAGCCCAATCTGCAGGAATGGAGATGGAAAAGTTAAGGAAACACCAACATTCTGACCTCTTCTACTTCATCTGGGCCATAACCTCACTACTGCATTTCAGCTTTGTTCCCCACTGACCTCATCTCCACTTCCTTTCATGGCATCCAACCTCATAGCCACCCAATTCAACAGCTCACTGATACTTCCTTCCAAATGCTCTAAAGTGGCATAGTTCCAGCCTGATCTTGCCCCATGAAATTCATGTCTTCCCAATCTTTTCTTGTTTTTGTCCAACTTTTTCCCAAATGTGAGTTAGTTATAGAAAGCCAGTACGGATTTGTTCATGATAAATTTTATTTGCTTAATTTGTTTGAGTGAGGTCGTTTAGTCTGGGTCTCGTGCTGCATGCTTAATGTGGTGTACATGGACTTCCAGGAGACAGTCAAAAAAGTAGTGGCTTGTGAACAAAATTGGAGATGATGGATTAAAGAGGAACAATAACACACGGACACAAATTTGGCTGTGGGTGACATTAAAAAAACTGGACATCAATAGTTACATTCTTCATTGGAGGAAATTTATAGTAGAGTTACACAGGGCTCAGTGGGAAGGCTCTTTCTCTTCTTGGTGTATATTAATGACCCAACTTTAATGGAAGGGGGCCAATTTCAAATATTTATGCGTAATATGGAACTTAGTACTGGTCAATATTGGTAGGAAGAATGTGGATTCACAAATTAAAACAAGGGGTACAATTCCAGTGGGAATGAAGGAGAAGGAGGACCTTTGTTTATGTTGAATTAATTAATTATTCCAAAAGTGTGAATTTTAAAGCTGCATTAGCTGCACCCAATCTGATGATGGCACACACAGTCTTTGGATTGAAACAGTAAGCTCTACACTAGGGTGCATATGTATTATAGATAGCTCCAGAGACTCATTAATAATAATACCTGACTGGTGATATAATATATACTTATTGTTTTCATACCATAAATAATGTTGTTAGCTAAGACAATTTCCTCTTCTATTTCAACTTACCAATGGCCTACAATCTACAAATGAAAATTGGATAAGCCCTCCGCACACTAACCAGAAAAGAATAATTGGTGATTACAAACTATCTCAAACTCTTCCTGTGAACCACATATTGGAGGAAATGGCAGATATCCTGAAATGCTAGCTGTAACAATCAGGCAGGGTTAATTGATGCATTGCAATGAAAGGTGTCTAGTTTAGAATTTGAATCATTGAATCATCTCATACAGAAGAGGTCCTTCAGCCCATCACGTCTGTATAGCCAAAAATATGTTACCACTTATACACTAGTCCTACTTACTCACTCTCGGTCCATAGCCATACGTTAGCACTGCTTTTAGAGTTTGAATCTGGGGGCTTTTAAACAAATAGCTAGGTCAGAAAGTCCTTCCAGAATTGTCACCTAATTTAGTAAGTGTCAGAGACAGGAACTCACTGGATTTTTAATGGAAGATACTTTTACTATGCCGGTAAATGGTAGGATAATTTTGGTTGAAAATAATCGAGGATTGGCATTACTCTGAGTATCCCCGGAATTTGAAAGTCTTTAGGCACTTCTGAGGAGAGCTGACTGGGGTTAGAATCAAGTATAGCCTCTCTCCTGAAAGGAAATGTAGTTCCAGGAAAGCAAAGTTACCTCATTAGAAAAGTTTAATTTGAGAAACTTCCAAAACAGCAATGTTTGGTTATAATTCAATAACTAATTTAAAGTTAAGAAAGTCCTAAACTCTTGAGTTTATGCGTATTCGTGTAAGAAGATTTCACAATTAACAGGAAAGAATCAGAGAGAATCAGTTGAGTCAAATGTAAAAATTCTGTATCGAGGGATAATTCTATTGAATGTGAATTATTACAATTTGTGTTTGGGAGTAGGCTGAAACTTTGTCTTTCTGATATTTGTAAGAAATTTATAACTATTCAAACCTAAATAGTGTGTTCTTTGTTTGGGTGCTTGTTTCGTTGTCTTTTGTGTAACAATCTCTTTGTTCAGTCTTCAAGAAATTTTTCAGCCTTATGTCTCAGTGAATGAGTACCACGTAAAGTGAAATGAAAAAGAAATCATCTATCAGGCCAGACTTCATTCTGAGATCAGATCATCTAGTAGCAGAGATCATTTCAGCTTTCTAAAAGATATTGGATCATTAGCTGGAAAGGAAATGTTTGAAGGGCTACAGGGAAAAGGAAAGGGCATGATTTGAGGTGACTTCTTTCTTTAGAGATTCAAAACAGATATGATAAGTTGAATAGTGCTGTAAGCATTTTATGAATCTATGATTCCTCTTCCGATGCTCTTCAGTACCTCAATATTTCTAGGTTCCAGTACCTAACTATCTCATTTTACACCATGGACATCCAATTCCTTTACAACACTATCCCCAAACAAGATGGCCTGTGTACCTCTGATTTTTCACCATTCATCATTGATACTTGATGAGAGGGTTATGTATAGACCACCTGACAGAACCTGTTCACACATTGAACCATTTCAACTTGTCTCCACTCTCTTTCATCAAGTAAGGTTTTTTTTGCAATGGGAATTTATATGAATCTGAGCTATCCCTGCCATTGTATGGGATATATTGAGCATTCAATTCCAGTTCCAATCACATTCATCCCTCGCATCCTTTCCCAACACATTGATAAGCATGTTTCTGCTCTTCTTCTGAGGTAGAAAAATCCCCTCAACTTTATTTCCAATTTTATGTGGTGCAAATCTGATTCTGCCCTTCTCTTCCTTGATTTCTTTATTTCCATTACTGGGCATTGGGTTCCAACCAATATCCATTATAAGCTCACTGACTCACACGGCAACATTCCCTCCTTCCCTCGTTTTGATAAAGGCTCAATTCCACTATCCCAGTCTCTCCCTCTTAGCTTCATATGTTCTGTTAAGGTCATCTAAATTCTGGATCCCCATAAATGGCTCACTCACACTGACCTGTCCCTGGCTACAGACCAAATTTACTGTATTTGAGCGAAGGGTTGTCACTGGATGCTGAAACAAAGTGCTTCTCCCTCTCCCTGAAATGTTGCAATCTCTCTGGTTCAGACTCCAGCTCATTGGCTCTAAGCCAAAGTTCCTTGAGCAGACTACACTTGCTGTAGATGTGGTAAACATACGTCACACTGGCATCTAGTAACTCCCACATATCAAATGCCCAGCACATCACCTGCCCAGCCCTCTCAATTATACTTAATTGATTAATTCAGATGATATGGATTATAAAAGTGCATTTCCCAATAGTACTCTTCAGCTGCAAAAATGTCACCTGATTTGAGCCATGGACAATCAAAAGAGACACAGAAGTGATATCCACCCAGCATCTGCCTGTTTTTTTGTGAAATTGCAATTCGTCTCTAACGGGATGAAATAGGCTGAAAGGGGTCCCTGCTGTCAATTTTTATTGCTCACTGAAGCAGTCTTCTCATGCAGATTTGTTTTTCCCTTCACTATGTTGCTGTTCGCTCTTTCATGCATTTTCAGAAGCTGCCGACCCTGCTCTCTCTACCATTTGTTATGAAGCTGCTATCCCCACGTTCTCGTGGGCTGTTTTAAAAGAACACAGTTGTCCTCTTTTTTTGCTCATTTACGTAGTGGGGACTGCCTCTAGATCCTCCGCTCTCTCCTGCTCCAGGTGCCAAATTGAGACGATGTTACAAATAAAACAAGTGATCTGAATTCACATCATAGTTACAGCCAATAACTAAAATAAAAATGAAATTGAAAATAATTAACAACAACAACAAAACCAAAGTTGCTGGAAAAGCTCAGCAGGTCTGGCAGCATCTGTGAAGGAAAAAAACAGAGCTAACATTTTGGTAATTAAATAATTAATTGATCAATTGATTAACTAATTAATTAATTCTGTTAATTAAATAATTAAACCATTTCATGGTTATGAACATTTCAGGAAACAAATGGCAAGGGCCATCTGTAAGGGCAGCATGGTGGCTCAGTGGTTAGCACTGCTGCCTCACTGTGCCAGGAACCCTGGTTCAATTCCAGCCTTGGGCAACTATCTGTGTAGAGTTTGCATAATATCTTGTGTGTCTGTGTGGGTTACCTCCTGGTGCTCCAACTTCCTCCCACAATCCAAACATATGCAGGGTAGGTGGATTGGCCATGTCAAATTGTCCAGAGATGTTTGGGTTAGACATGGGGAAATGCAGGGGTAGGGGAATGAGTCAGGGTGGGATGCTCTTCAGAGGAGTGGTGTGGACTTGTTGGGCCAAATGGCCTGTTTCCACACTGTAGGGACTCTGTGATTCACACTGGCCCTCAACTCTCACTGTACTACTCCTAAAATACTCTCACTTACCAAACGTAGACATACCTTCCCAGTCTATGTTTGCCTGTTCCTGTCTAATGATATTGAAATTGGTCCTCCCCCAGTTTAGGCACTTCACTTCTGCACTATCCTTATCCCTTTCCATAATGGCTTTGAAACTTACAGATTCATAGTTACTGTCCGCAAAATGCTCTGCCGCTGTAATTTCAACTTCATTCCATGGGATTAGGCTGAATGGCCTGTTTCCATACTCTAGGGATTCTATGGACAATGTTGATGAAATGATAGTTAGCACTCAACATAGGACAGCAGCTGAAGTACTGCCTGGAATTTAGTTCTCCCCTAGACATGGCTTGAGATACTAACGGGTTGTATATTTGCACATTGATTGTCAACACACACCTTTACTTCTCTCCTGGGTAAGGCTTGGAGCAGGAAGCATCATGGATGCCATTCTGCCCAGTCGAGATACTTAGGCAGGTAGAGTAACAGCTGGAGGCAATGCCAGGGGGAACCTGCAAGGTACATCCTGGTGCTATGCCCGGAGATTGATGGAAGAGAGTCCTCCTACTGGTGCTGTCAGTGCCCAACAGGGACCCTTATTGCCAGCAACAGGCACGTGGAGATGAAGATCCTGTGTTTTAAATTAAAGGGGAGGAAAAGTGATGGCCTAACGATATTATCGCTAGACTATTAATCCTGTAATATCTGCTTATAATGTGTTTTATTGTTTTAAACAAAATAAGCCACAGAATCAATTAAACCCTGACAATAATTGATTATTACATCATTATCATCAAGATGACAGGAACAGCCATCAATGATAGAGCAATGAAAATCAACAATATACAAGGGGCCAGAATTGGAAATTCACTGGATTTTTGAGGATTGTAGGGCTAGAGATGACCGATATAGGATTAGGCAAGAATTGAGCACAATGATGAGAGTTTTAAGAAGGAAGTATTACCCATCCTGGAACTAATGTCTGTCAGTGAGTACAGGGGCTTTAAAACTTCATACAAGCTCAAATTTGCAGAGGATGCCAAGTGAGGAAACATCCAGGAGCAAATCAAAATAGTTTAAACAAGACAGAGGCCTAGCTGGCCTTTCCAAACTTTTTCTACATTTTACTTTATTCATGGGATGTGGACATCACTGGCCAGACCAGCATTTGTTGCCCATCACACCCAACTTAGAGTCAGCCACATAGCTCTGGGTGTGGCGTCGCATGTAGACTAGACCAGGTAAGGATGGCAGATTTCCTTCCCTAAAAGCTATTAGTGAACCAGATGACTGTTTTGTAGGAGTAAATTACTGCAGATTACTGGAATCTGTACTGAAAGCAAAAAATGTTGGAAATCACAACGGGTCAGGCAGCATCCATGGAGAGAGAGAGAGCTAAATTTTCAGCTCTAGATGTCATCTTGACTTGAAACTTTAACTTGCTCTCTCTCCATGGATGCTCGCTGACTGTTTTATATAATACTTGACATTAATATAATGTTTTATTCCAGATTTTTATCAAATTCAAATTTCACCATCAGCTATGGCAGGATTTAAATCCATGGTTTCAGATCATTATGCTGAGCCTCTAGATTATGGGCCCAGTGACATTACCATAACACAACAACCTCACTCGGAATGCTTGAACTGAAACCTTCATTTGGTCCAACCTCGTTCCTAATGAGAACAATTCATTGCTCTAATGCCACCTACAGTGATAAAGTTTGCCGGCACAATACGACATCAGTAACAGGAATGTGCTGTAACAATTATCTTTGTCATGTTAGTGCTGTGTGGGGAATCACAATTCGTACTCAATGGCTGACCTGTGCACTCACATAACAAGTCACTGAATTCTCCAGTAATCCGTGGAATGTGACGGGAACTGGGGAATTTCTAAGAACTGTGAGCTGACTACGACATAACACAAACACAAAGAGGATATGAATTAAAGCACTGGTTCTGTAATGCATAGCCATAAAACTAAAAGTGTTGTACGCATTTTATTTCATGGCTACCATAGCAATGGTTTTACAATTTTATTTTGAGGGCAGGGGCATTGCTAGCAAGACCAATATTAATTGCCCATTGCTAATTGGTTATATCTGTGTTGCATCAATCCACTTTCAAGTGCCTACAGACTCAGTCAGAATAGCTCACTATCTTCATTCACCCACGCCAGCACTATCAGCAGTGCCAGTCATTTTCATCTCATTCAGTTCCTCCCTTTCTCCCATTCCAGGAGAAGACAGTCTACAGTCGGGCAGAAAGGACTTGGGCAGATGGAGGGCTGCTTGACATCAGACTCCTCACCCCCTGTCACAAGATAATTCTGACCCTCACTGGACAAGATTGTGACCGTTCCTGTAGGGATGTGGAGACATCCATGCCCTGTCAACCAAGTAACTACCACTCTTCAATTCACTGCAACTCTTAAAGTAACCCTTTATTGTTTCACTGTCGCTCATCACAGCTAGTTGCCTGTGTCCCTGCAATGGGCTTCTTAAGTGACCTACAGGTAGATTGAGGAGGGGGCAAGGAGATTGTGAGGATTTTCCAACTGTTGGATGCCAATGTCCATGCATAAGGGATGCATGCAGCTGATGCCAGCGGATGGTGCCCTGAGATGCTGTTTATTGCGAACCAACATGGAGGCTGGTTGCAGCCACTGGTGAGCTGAAGTTGCCATGTTCTGATCTCCATGCCGAGAATTGTCAATGCCCAGGTTGTTGTCAGTGTTTGCTAAGATAAGAAGCCACATATTAGTGAGGTGAATCGTTCCACGAATATGTCTTTTAACAATATACAGTTCCCTTAATTGGCAACTTGCTTCTACTACCTCATGAGAAACTCACCTCCCACCATTTGGCAGATGCAGAAAAAATGCAAAGCCATGCTCTCAGCGTCAAGGTGTGGAGCTGGATGAACACAGCAGGCCATCTTAGCTCCTAAGATGCTGCTTGGCCTGCTGTGTTCATCCAGCTCCAAAGCTTTCCTGCTCCTAAGATGTTGCTTGGCCTGCTGTGTTCATCCAGCTCCAAAGCTTTCCTGCTCCTAAGATGTTGCTTGGCCTGCTGTGTTCATCCAGCTCCACACCTTGTTATCTCGGATTCTCCAGCACCTGCAGTACCTATTATCTCTCTCAGCGTCAAATTGGTCCTCGGTGACCTTTTTTGTATGATTCGGCTACAAATCTTTCCATGTCGTTCAGGCCCCTACAAAATTCCATCTAATATTTCAGGTAATGACCCGTCATCAGTCTGCGAAAAGTTGCAACAGCATTTCTTTACTTTACTTTCATCCTCATCTGAGGACTCCTCCCACTGCTCATGACGGAACGTTTGACCAAGTCTATCACATTTCCCCCATTTCTATTGTCACCCCTTCCATTGTCTCTCAGGACCTTGATAGGGTTCTCTTTGTCCTCACCTACCACTGCACTAGCCTCCAATTTTAATGGTCCATTTTCCAATATTTCTGTTGCCTTCAGCATGATGTCTCCATTAAACACATCTTCCAAGTGTTCCGAAGGGACTGTTCCCTCTGTGATCCCCCTGCCCTTGTCCCCAGTCAATACCCAGCACCACAACCTCCTCCAGCAGCACTTTTCCAGGCAAACGCAGGAGATGTGTTATCTGGCCTTTAATTTCCTCTCTCTTTATTATCCAAAGCCCAAAACATTCATTCCAGGTGGAGTAGCAATTTACTCATGCTTCTTTCAAATTGCTCCACTGTGTTCACTGCTCATAAGGTGGTCTCCTTTACACTGAGGAGACATTATGTAGGTTTCATGGTCAAGGTGTGGAACACCCCATCTCAGTTTGCAAACATGATCCTGAGTTTCCTCTGGCTTGTCAATTTAATTCTGCCCCATGCTTTCAAGCTGACACCTTTGTCTCCCCATCTACTGCACTGTAAGGCTCAACATAAGGTTGAGGAAGAACAACTCATTTTCGCTTTCTTTTCTTGGCCCATCACAATACCCTCTGTCCCAGGATGAGCACTCTTCTGTCATTCAACAAATGGTGGTAGATGCAGGATCAGTTGTTAAATTTCAGTCTGTCATAGACAAATTTTTGAAAAGCAGAGGTATTAATTCATATGGGCTATAGGCAAGAAATGGAGTTAGGCTACAAATCAGCCATGATTTCATTGAATGGTGGAACAGGCTGAATGGCCTACTCCTGTTCACATGTACCTATGTATTCAATTGTGCTGACTTTCACTGTGCTTGAGGCCTTTCTATGTCACCAATCTCAATCTTAGAGTCATCACAAAAGCTTAAGATTTTATAAAGTATGCAAAAAAGTGTATAGATGAAGCCTGGTCCAGTGCATGACCTGAGTGCGTGTTCCTGATCTCACAATATCTTTGCTGTAACGTTACAATGGTAGTTGCTGAGGTAGCCCAATGTCCTGCATTGAAGAGTGGAAGAGCCCTGTAAATGGATCCAAAATGTACCACAAGGCTTCTCAGAGACTGGTGCATGTCTGTTACCAGTGAGCATAGATGTGGGATGTGTCTAGCTGATGTTCACTAACAGTTCATTTCCTGAACAGGCAAAAGTTTCCACAAAAGACTCTCTTTCTCAACTCCTTCCCTCACCTGAGGTGACCCCGGGTTAAACTACCACCAGTTAGCTCTCTAACCAAATGGTCTTATGGTCCAGTAGGATGATAGCAATGTTACCATTTTTGATTTTTAATGGGATCAGGGGCTATGGGAAGAAGGCAGGAGAATAAGGTTGAGAAACATGTGGAATAGTGGAGCAGACTTGATGGGTTGAATGGCCTATTTCTGCTCATATATGTTATGGTCCTATGGAGAAGTCTGATGAGGCCTATCTTGACCTCAGGAGCATCTTGCTCCATCTATTATAATGTTTACAAACCGTGGGGCTAGTCTCTCACTAGACTGTGGTATATTCAGAAGGATTATTATTTGCTAAACACTTCATTAAGGAACCAGCTTGCATCCTTAATATTCATCTCCCTATCTCACCAAAAGCACCAAACTAGCTGGATATCATACTAACTTCACACAGAAATTAGAGCAGGTGGCTGACAGATTCAGTTTCCTAATTGTTCAGAAGGACCTCTGTGTGGACACTGGAGACCAAACTCCCAGCCAGAACATCCCTGGGCACCATGGGCAATTTAACATGGTCAATATACCTAAGGTGCTCACTCTTGTACTTTCCCCCAGGAAGCTTGGTGATTTGAGAAGATGGGATCTGATTGGGAAAAATATTGGTAACTGTCCAGCAAAATTAATTTTTTCCAGAGTTTTGCCTAAATGGAACTGGCTTCAAGAAGGCCATGAGCAGAGTAACAAAAACAAAGTTGCTGGAAAAGCTCAGCAGGTCTGGCAGCATCTGTGAAGGAGAACACAGAGTTACTGTTTCGGGTCCGGTGACCCTTCCTCAGAACCGGTAGCAGAGTATGTGGCGAAGGCATTGCTGGGTGAATTTCTCCAGCTTATGTGTCACTGATATACAGCCTAGTGTTCATAACTGGTCTGTGCACAAGGATTTTTCTTGTCATTACAGATGTCATTGTTAATACACCATCAGGAGAATGGGCAATATGAATGGAGACTTCATTTGAGTGAGATATAGACTGAGTGAGTGAAACTGGGAATTTGGGTCAAAAGTAGGAAGTCAATCTTTTCCAAGTTTAGTTTCAGAGTTGAAGTCAGATTACTCTCCAAGTAAGTTACTACAGCCTAGTTAGAAGAGGCAGCTGCATGACAATAGTAGCTAACGTTCAAGTGCCTGAAATCCTTCAACTAACTGAGGTATTGATCATTGTCTGTAAGAAGTGACTCAAGCCACA
This sequence comes from Ginglymostoma cirratum, assembly GCA_024137785.1. Taxonomy (NCBI): domain Eukaryota; kingdom Metazoa; phylum Chordata; class Chondrichthyes; order Orectolobiformes; family Ginglymostomatidae; genus Ginglymostoma; species Ginglymostoma cirratum. The sequence goes on from JAHRHZ010000288.1 coordinate 3,067,335, forward strand.
TAAGAAAGAAATTTTTTTAGACTGAACGATCAGTAAGGAGCAGTCGATGTGAGTGGAGATGTCTCTGAGTGAGATAATGGCCCAGCGATTGGAACTGGGAATGGTCCTAAAGGAGATAGAGGTGCTTTAACTAAGGTTGAGTGCAAGAAATAAACACCCTTGACAAAGCGGCAAATGGAAGAGGATAAAAGGTGTGGATTGAGAGGAGGAGCTGCAGAGAGATCAGCGGTGGAGAGAAGTCATAAGCCACAGTGTAATAGGAGAGCCAATTGGCGAATATTTCTAGTCATTAAAGTAAAGGCGTGGTCTTCCATTTGTGTTTAGGTCTGTAATGTTTATCTTCTCTCTTTTCTTTAAAGAAAACTGGTTAAGTATAAGATTGATGCTCTTTTAATATGAAAAAAACCATTTCAACAAAACATAAAAAAAGGATTTTAGAGTGTTATCAATTAGCTGATTAGTTAGTGGAGAGGCGATGGCCTACTGCTTTATTGCTGGACTATTAACCTGGAGGTGGGATTCAAATCCAGCCATATGACATGATGGAATTTGAATTTAATAAAAATCTGGAATTAAAAGTCTGATGATGGCCAGGAATCCATTGTCAATTGTTGAGAAAATCATATCTGGTTCACTAATGTCCCTGAGGGAAAGAAACTGCCATCCTTACCTGGTCTAGCCTACATGTGACTCCAGACCCACAGCAATGTGGTTGACCCTCAACTGCCCTCTGAGCGATTAGGGATGGGCAGTGATTGCTGGCCTAGCTAGCAGTACCCACATCCTCTGAATGAATAAAAAAAATCAAATTCGATAGTGATGGGAGGACTGTTTTTGTTTTGATCATGTCGACAGTGACCCCACAGGTCTGGTTACCCATTCAGGAGAAAGTCACACAGTCCGATTTTCGGACACGTTAATGCACCTTTCTCCCTATTGCTACCTCCCTTTATCTTACGAACGTAATCTTCACACTGACCTAGGGCAAAGAGAAAACTAATTCCTTAAAGCTGAGGATTAACAGTAGGTGATATCCACAACTATGTAGCCGGATATAGGCTAGGAAAGGCTTGATGTACTGAATGGCCTATTCCTCATTTGATATCTTTTTAATTTACTCTGTTCAATCTGATTTTCACTAAAGCCTTGATGATTTGCTGCCCAGCAGATTTTCCGGTTTCAAATCTCTCCTATTGTCAAATTCCTGGATTCAAAGCACTGTTAGCAGCTAAGGTAATTGTTTAAGTATTCTTGAACATTAAAGAGTGATCTATGGCATTTTCCAACATCTTATTGAGCCGGAGATTGCAATGAAAAGACAGTAACTAGATAGAATCTGCAAAATCAATCACAAGGGCTTTTCTATTCGCACCTATCAAACCATTGGGAATCACTCAATAAATTACCAAGTCCAAGTTTGCCATTCAAATGACAAATCCCTGCCAGTAAAGGTTTCCCGTAAGCTGGTTAAACAGTTGCTTTAGAGAATACACACTTCTTTATAGAAAGCATCAACTTAACAGATTGGATGAAGAAATCATTGGCCTCATTTGATCTCCACCTCTCCTATCTTTTTCCATTTAGAGACATAGAATGGCAGCATAGCATCCTTACAGTGTAGAAAGAAGCCATTCAGCCCATCAAGTCTGCACCAACCTTCCAAAGAGCAACACAAACAAACCAAATCCCCTACCCTATTCTAGATAACAAGCATGGGGCTGGATGAACACAGCAGGTCAAGCAGCATCACAGGAGCAGGAAAACTTGACGTTTCGGGCCTAAACCCTTCATCAGAAATGGGAGAGGGGAAGAGGGTTCTGAAATAAATAGGGAGAGAGGGGGAGGCGGATAGAGGATGGATAGAGGAGAGATAGGTCAGCCCAGGGAGGACGGACAGGTCAAGGGGGCGGGATGATGTTAGTAGATAGGAGATGGGGGTGTGGCTTGGGGTGAGAGGAAAAACAGGTTAGGGAGGTGGAGATGAGCTGGGCTGGTTTTGGGACGCGGTTGGGGGAGGGGAGATTTTGAAGCTTGTGAAATCCACATTGATGCCATTGGGCTGCAGGGTTCCCAGGCTGAATATGATTTGCTGTTCCTGCAGCCTTCGGGTGGCATCACTGTGGCATTGCAGGAGGCCAAGGATGGACATGTCATCTGAGGAATGGGAGGGGGAGTTGAAATGGTTCGCGACTGGGAGGTGCAGTATTCTCCTAACCCTGCATTTATGATGGCTAATCCACCTAGCCTACACATGCCTGAATGCTACAGGCAATCTGTCATGGCCAATCCACCTAACCTGCACATCTTTGGAATATGGTAGGAAACTGATCTGGAGGAAACCCACACAAACATGCGGAGAACGTACAAACTCCCCACAGTCACTCAAGGCTGAAATCAAACGCAGGTCCCTGGCACTGTGAGGCAATGCTAAGCATTTTGGGCTTTAAGTGCCCACCAGAAGAGGTAGGCACAAATTAGATGACTTCCATTTTGTATGAACTAAGAGTTAAAAATAGAAAAGGCAATAACAGATAAAGGTTTGAGTATTTAAGGACAATTATCTGCACTTAAGATATTCCCGACCAGGACTTAAATCTGACATAACAAAAATCAGTGCCAATTCCAAGCCAAAATAGTTTCTAAATATCTACCTTTTTTTCTCGGGCCACGTTCTTCAATTCCTCGACTCCCCATCTCCTCCTTGTAACTCAATCTTAACAGCTGAGAAAATCACTATTTTACTTCCATAGGATTCATGTTAAGAATCCTTCTTACCATTGAATACGTTTACCCAGCCAGACAACATTCAAGAATTTTTCACTTCACCTGCCCAAGATTCTGTGTCATTCAGTCTAAAACACAGAAAATCATGGGTAGGGTGGTGGGGGGACAGCTATTCAAACCCCTGAGCAGCTCTCCATGTGTGAGAAGCTCCATACTGAAATCACACATTTGTGAAGTTATTTCCTGTAGCCCCCAGTGTCAGTTCAACTCACTGATTGTAACTTCAGTAATCAGAAGGTTGTACACTTTCAGTGTAATTGCATGACTGACGCTTGCTGGTGCAGTACCAGAAGTATTGTGCTGTCCGATACATTAGTTTTAAGATGAAATTACACCAAAACGCAACCTGCTTATTCAAGAGGAGCTAAAATAGGCTGTGGAATTATTTGAAGGGCATAAATTTTGATGATGAAATTTTGGGCCCTCAATTAACATCAGATAATCAAAGTTCTATTTTAGTCAGAGATAATAGGAACTGCAGATGCTGGAGAATCCGAGATAACAAGATGTAGAGCTGGATGAACACAGCAGGCCAAGCAGCGTCATAGGAGCAGGAAAGCTTGATGTTTCGGGCCAAAACCCTTAGTCAGAAATGGGGGAGGGGAAGAGGGTTCTGAAATAAATAGGGAGGGAGGGGGAGGCGGATAGAAGATGGATAGAGGAGAGGATAGGTGGAGAGGAGACAGACATGTCAGAGAGGCGGGGATGGAGCAAGGCCGAAGAGAATATGAGAGAGTTGCAGTGGGAGAGAGATCCCCTGAGGTTTGTCCGGAGGGAGGAGGGTAACTTCTTCAGGGTAGGCATCCTTAGAAGAGGCTTCGCAGTGGGGTTAAAATTGTGTCAGAGATAATTTCTGATGAAGGGTCTAGGCCCGAAACGTCAAGCTTTCCTGCTCCTATGATGCTGCTTGGCCTGCTGTGTTCATCCAGCTCCACACCTTGTTATCTCGGATTCTCCAGCATCTGCAGTTCCTATTATCT
>JAHRHZ010000288.1:3071198-3089488 GCA_024137785.1 Ginglymostoma cirratum
TCTAAGGATGCCTACCCTGAAGAAGTTACCCTCCTCCCTCCGGACAAACCTCAGGGGATCTCTCTCCCACTGCAACTCTCTCATAATCTCTTCGGCCTTGCTCTATCCCTGCCTCTCTGACTTGTCTGTCTCCTCTCCACCTATCCTCTCCTCTATCCATCTTCTATCCGCCTCCCCCTCTCTCCCTATTTACTTCAGAACCCTCTTCCCCTCCCCCATTTCTGTTGAAGGGTCTAGGCCTGAAACATCAAGCTTTCCTGCTCCTATGATGCTGCTTGGCCTGCTGTGTTCATCCAGCTCCACACCTTGTTATCAAAGTTCTATTTTAGACTTTGATGAGAGTTCTATTCTGTTTTGAAACTGTTTTATAAATATTCTGACAACAAATGCTCCAATCAGCCATCTTTGATTGCATCCTAATTTTACAATGGCTAATTTCTACGGCAATCTGTAACTGAAAGCCAGAATGTTTTTATATTCATTCACTGGATGAGGCAGCATTTACTACCCATCCCTAATTACCCAGATGGCGTTTCGGAGTCAACCACATTGCCATGAGTCTGGAGTCATATGTAGGCCAGACCAGGTAAGGATGGATGTTTCCATCCCCAAAGGGCATTAGTGAGCAAGGCGTGTTTTTCCCCCAACAATCAACATTAGATTTCCAGTCATCATTAGACCTTGCAATGCCAGATTTTATTTAAACCGAAATCAAATTCCGTCTAACGTGGCCGGATTTGAACCCAGGTCTCCAGAACGTTATCTGGCATCCAGCGACAGTACCACTAGACCATCACCTCCCATGTAAAGCACTTAAGCTCATTCAAGATAGAATGTTTGAAGATACCACTGTTCTAATATCACCTCAAGAGAATGAGGTAGTATACATTATGGAACTCAGATGTAAAGAAGAATATGACCATCAGGCTGTCTTACTATTGATGCAGTTGTGTGTTTTGAGTCTATAATGAAGGTTTTCATACATCGTCACCATTTGAGAAATTGGATTCTAAAGTATAAGTCAATGGGTTTTAGTTTCAGTTCTGTGAAGTATTTTATTTGTTGAGGAGCCAGAAAGTCATCTCTTGAACTGTGAGTTTGAAGATCAATCTGAAGAAAGCATGTGGATGAGCTAAATGAATAACAATCTACCTGGGGAGTTAATTAATTATTTACAATGTTGAATATCAAAAGTTAGGCTAAGGGCCACACTCAAGTTTCAACTGAGAGAAGAAAAAACTTGTAACACCAAAGATTAGTTCAGTTTGTAACGGTTTCTTGGCTATCACAGATTGAAATCAATCTCCAGATTATCAGAGCTGGAAAGAACTGTTTTAGTAGTTCAAGAAAACGGAGCTATACTGAAAATTCTGTTCCAAAAAAATCAGCAAATTAGAATTGCTAATTGCAAATTAGAAGGGTAGCAGGGATAATCCAGGTAATTATCGACCGGTGAGCCTGACGTCAGTGGTAGGGAAGCTGCTGGAGAAGATACTGAGGGAAAGGATCTATTTCCATTTGGAAGAAAATGGGCTTATCAGTGATAGACAACATGGTTTTGTGCAGGGAAGGTCATGTCTGACTAACTTAATAGAATTCTTTGAGGACTTGACAAAGTTGATTGATGAGGAAAAGGCTGTAGATGTCATATACATGGACTTCAGTAAGGCGTTTGATAAGGTTCCCCATGGCAGGCTGATGGAGAAAGTGAAGTTGCATGGGGTCCAGGATGTGCTAGCTAGATGGATAAAAAACTGGCTAGGCAACAGGAGACAGAGAGTAGTAGTTGAAGGAGGTTTCTCAAATTGGAGACCTGTGACCAGTGGTGTTCCACAGGGATCTGTGCTGGGACCACTGTTGTTTGTGATATAGGTAAATAATTTGGAGGAAGGTATAGGTGGTCTGATTAGCAAGTTTGCAGATGACACTAAGATTGGTGGAGTGAAGGGGACTGTCAGAGATTACAGCAGAATATAGATAGATTGGAGAGTTGGGCTGATAAATGGCAGATGGAGTTCAATCCGGACAACTGTGCAGTGATGAGTTTTGGAAGATCTAATTCAAGAGCAAACTATACAGTAAATGGAAAAGTCCTGGGGAAAATTGATGTACAGAGAGATCTGGGTGTTCCGGTCCATTGTTCCCTGAAGGTGGCAACGCAGGTCAATAGGGTCATCAAGAAGGCATACGGCATGCTTTCCTTCTTCGGACGGGGTATTGAGTACAAGAGTTGGCAGGTCATGTTACAGTTGTATAAGACTTTGGTTCGGCCACATTTAGAGTACTACATACAGTTCTGGTCGCCACATTACCAAAAGGATGTGGATGGTTTGGAGAGGTTGCAGAGGAGGTTCACTAGGATGTTGCCTGGTATGGAGGGCGCTAGCTATGAAGAAAGGTTGAGTAGACTAGGAATATTTTCATTAGAAAGACGGAGATTGAGGGGGGACCTGATTGAGGTCTACAAAGTCATGAGGGGTATAGACAAAGTGGATAGCAAGAAGCTTTTTCCCAGAGTGGGGGACTCAATTACTATGGGTCATGAGTTCAAAGTGAGAGGAGGAAAGTTTACGGGAGATATGCGTGGAAAGTTCTTTACGCAGAAAGGGGTGCCTGGAACACGTTGCCAGCGGAGGTGGTAGACGCAGACACGTTAGTGTCTTTTAAGATATATCTGGACAGGTACATGGATGGACAGGGAGCAAAGGGATACAGACCCTTAGAAAATAGATGACAGGTTTAGACAGAGGATCTCGATCAGCACAGACTTGGAAGGCCGAAGAGCCTGTTCCTGTGCTGTAATTTTCTTTGTTCTTTGTTCTTGTTCTAGCCACTGTCTGTGTATCTTGGGTAGAGATATTTGGTGAAACTGCAGAAAATCTCAAAGGAACTGCTTACAACATTTTCAGATGAGTAAGGAATTTAAGAGTTAAAGTAGGAATCAGTTATCACTAGGATTAAGTGTCTGTAAAGGATTTTTCATGGGAAAACAGATTGCGTTTCCCTTTGACATGTGCGACATGCTATCTAGAATGGACTTAACTGTGTTACATGCTAACTGTTGGTTCTAGATTGCAGTAGAAATTAGCCATTGTAAAATTAGGATATAGTCAGAGAATAGCTTGTTGGAGCGTTAAGATAAGACCTTTCCAAGTTGTGTCATATCGCTTTGTTTTTCTTCTTTTATGGAATAAACTTACATCTTTTTGTTAAGACATACTGACAGCCTTGAGTGAATATGCTCAGGGACTGAGCATTGCGGTAACCATGTTTAAAAAATAAAACTTGTGGTCTATGAAGCCAGGTTTCACTCTGTAATCTTCCTTGCGCATTACTGCTGTCAGCTGGGATCATAACATATCTTGAGAGTAGAGTTTATTATCGAGCTCTCTTGTAATTTGTGTATATGCTACCCATCATCCTCAAGTAAATCAAAACTCCTTAGAGTTCATCAGTTCTGTGTGTTTGTTGGTGAGTTTGTCTAAAGAAGGTAGAACTGCAACAATTGTGTCATTGGGGAAAATGATGTTGAGGTATTATACCAAAAAAATTCAGAAATAGACGCAGGAGAAAGAAGTGGGAGGATTATGAAAAACTGTTGATTTGTGATGGATGAGACCTGTGTGCAGAATATCCATCATTACAGACCATTTGGGCCAAATGAACTGTTTTGTGCTTTAAGCAATGTTATTTAATTTTAGAAGTCAGAAAATGTTAATGGAGATATTTCCTCTTTGACCTGCTTTATTGCAGCCAACGCTTTTTAGCCTCCATGAATTTAACTGGCCGTATTGAAGCAAATTTATAATCTCTTGTATTGAAATAAGGTTAGACATATGAAACTAACATTTTGTTAATAGCAGACGAAGGAATTTCATGTTGCTTTAACGTATTTATAACTAAGATTGCACGATGCTTTTTCATGTGAAAACCCCTTAAGGAGGCCTACACCCTATAATTGCTCTTCAGTATCCATTATTCACAATGTGCAATTCACAGTCAGTGAACAATGAAGCAAGCTTAACAAGTATTGAACAGTGTGTGTGAAATTGCTATAGTTAAATATATAGTCAAGTCTCAACGGAGATCTTGGCGAAAAGTAACTTTCAGTTGTTTAAATTCTAGATGATGAAAACTATGGTCTCATTAATTAGAAGCACCAAGAACTTGCACAGAGCATGGGGAATTAAATTATGCATGCTTGGTAAAATGATGGAAACCCAGCTTGTTAAAAGGCAAAACTGAATCTGTCTATAGACCCTGAAATCCTTCGTTTTCATTCCCTTGTGACATTTTGCGATTGTGTTCCTGGTTATTCTGTCTGGAAAATGTCCCAGAGAAACAAGTTTGTTTAAACCCATGAATTCATGCATTTAAACATGAAGAACTTAAGGCTTCTACAGTGCACCTCAGTTAAACAAAGAGGCCAATTAAACATCCATTTCCTGAGATACAGAAGCCAAAAAAATAAGGGAGAGAATACATAATTTGCCTTGCCTCTTACATCACCTGCCTGAAATTAGGACTGGTAGATCTAAACATAGCTCTTGGGATACAGGCTGGAATCAGACAAGTGCAAAGCTCTGCCTTCTGCACTCATTAAAAAAAAATGTGTTGGATTCTTTGCACTTTCACTGCACTTTACATCTGATTAAGTTCAGAATGGAACCCCTGAACTTTTAACAAATTATGACCGCCAATATGTTGAAGTGTTGCTGTATTAAGTGCCAACGCAAAGCAGCACAAGGCTGCCTCCTGGAGAGGTTTCTGAATTGTAATGTTTCAACTTAACTCTACAATTATATTTTTAATGATGCCAGGGTTGCACAGTGGGCACTGTTTCACAGAAACATTGAAGATGTACCCTTACAGAAAGGATAAACAGTGGGGGGTTTGGGGGTAATTATCCTCCACCTTCCACTCTCTCAATGCACAGTTATTACACCCAGCGACATTATTTTTCTATAAAATACAAAAGTTATTTGTAAAAATGTTTTCCATCTTGATAAGTGTTCTATATCTTATTCATGTGATCTATGCAAGGGGGATATGATGGCATTGTGGTAATATTACTGGAACAGGAATCAAGAACCCAGTCTAGTGTTTTGGGTTTAAAGTTTTGAGTCCACCATGAAATCTGGAAGTGGGGAAAAGCTGAATATTGACAGCTGTGTAATGTTTGTTGATTTTGCAAAAACTCATAAGACACCTACTCACTTCAGGTACCTTCCATTCCGACCTAATCTGGCTGACGTGTGATACCACACCCACATCAATGTGACTGAACCTTACCTGCCCTCTGGGCTGTAGTCATTGACATTGTCAGCTATACTTAGAGCCCATGAATGAGTTAGAAAAGTATGAATCAGTTTCTAAGAGTGTGAAAACTTTTATTCACAGCACTTTAAAATGTCTACTCTCTGTTTTAACTCTGGTTTGCAGCTCTTTCTAAAATTTTACTATTCCCTGAATCCACACCCAGGCTTAACAAATCAAGCACAGTGAGCATCAATAGTAAACATACATAATCAAAGAGCGAATAATTGAACAACTGAGCACGATAGTCAATAGTGTTAAGGGAAAATTGATCTCTTCAAGTTACCCACCATCCTTGGTTGAATATATGTCACTCCACCAAGGCTGTGCAGTTGTCCAGGCATTCCTAACCTCCTACCACGATGAGGAATGCGATTCAAACAGAAGACCTACCATCCCATTCTTAGGGCAACCAGGAACGAACAGCAAATTCAGTCTGTCAACAATCCAAAGGATAATAAAACAACTCAGAAGAATCTTCACAAACATGTTGAAATTTCACTCAGATATCAGTCAGAAGGAGCTTGGCGTCAACATATAGATTACACATCCCTCAATTCAATGTGTCAGAATGTAAATGAAACTCACATTTTGTGTGCCATTTACTTTAACAAGTATTCAATAATGGATAAATGTTAAAAATATATATCATTGGAAGAGGAATAGCCCAAGAAGTGGTGGATGAATCCATGGAGATACAGAAAACATCGCTGAGTGATCAAGGTCAAAATTACTTCATGTTAGTTTTAAGGTCTAGTACAAAGAGTAAAACTTTCCTTATTTGTTACTTTGTGTAACTATCATTTGTTGATAATTCATAACTGTGTAAAGAAGTATAAAGTTAAGATGTTTCCAGGTAAATATCTGCTTCACCTGTTGCATTTTTTTCCCAAATGCAGGAGCATGTGGTATTTCTATGGAATGAGATTTTCCCCAGGGCTCAAGTCTCTGTACTATCTGTAACCAGCAATCCCCTAGCTCATGCTTTGGTCTTCTTTGTGAGGATTTGAGGTATCAGCAGAGAGCTCATCTTCTTCCAACTTATATTTAGCTGCCAAGATAGAGAAATCCAAGGAAACTATTGCTAGCTTGGCTTTTTCCCTGGAGAAGTGAGACAAGCCGTCTAGGCCCGAAACATCAGCCTTCCTGCTCCTCTGATGCTGCTTGGCCTGCTGTGTTCATCCAACTCCATACCTTATTATCTCAGATTCTCCAGCATCTGCAGTTCCTACTATCTCTCCCAAGCCACTGACCACCAGTGTTACCCTGTAAGCAGGTGACCCCCGACCTGAGATGGAATTGCAAGTCTTGAAGATCTGGAAGGAAAGAGGATGTTAACTGTTCCAGAACATTGAGCTCAATCAGACACTGTGGACTCTGGGGGAGCCTCATGTCTCCATTTTGGCTGCCAAAGGGAAGAAGTAACTTATTACCACTCCCTGCAGAGAGTCTCTGTACCCTGAAGGGAGCTTCGTCTTTATGGTTTCTGATATGTATTTAATATGCCAGAGCTGTGCAGAGATGACTCTACGTTTTGTTGCATTTAAGATGTTTTAAACACAGTGCCTTAAAACGTTAATCTCCGGCTTACTTCTAAGGTTTGTTTACGTTTCTCAGGCTTAAGTAATTATGATGTTCCTCTTGTAGATGTGTCTAGAACCGGGGGAAACATAAGTACTGTTTGAACTGTTACCAACTGATCCATCTAGTCAAGATTGCGCAATGTCTTACACACACCAATCAATCCACCTCTCGCTCTTCTAAACATCTGTGAAAAATAATCCAATGTGTCCAATTATTCGCATAAGACAGCCCACTCACTCTAGGTATCAATCTAGCAAATCTCCTCTGGATTACTTCCAAAACATTTATATTCTCCCTTAAATAAAGGGACCAAACATTCTTACTTTTATGTTTAATTTCTTTCTTAATAAGAGAGAGCATTCCATTAGTTTCCTTCATAGTTTAAATGATATAGATTAAGTGCAGGATCAGTAAATGAGTTAAGGTATTAAAGTTGTATACCAGTAGGGTGTGTGCCAGCTGACAAATCTTGATGGGGTACAGAATAAATAAAGATTAGAAACCTCTTGATACAAATTGTGACTGATCTTTATTTTAACTCCATTTGCCTGCCTTGGTTCCACATCCCTTTATAGCTTTACCCAATAACGATCTACTAAAGTATCCAAGGGCCCAAACATATCTCCCAGGTGAAGCAACACTTCACCTGCACTTCCCAGAATCTAGTCTACTGCATTCGTTGCTCACAATATGGTCTCCTCTACACTGGGGAAACGAAGCATAGACTTGGCGACCACTTCGCAGAGCATCTACCTTCTGCTCACAAAAAAGAACCCTGAACTACCTGTTGCCTGCCACTTCAATGCACCACCCTGCTCCCTGGCCAACATCTCTGTCTCCGGCTTGCTGCAGTGTTCCAGTGAAGCCCAACGCAAGCTGGAGGAACAATGCCTCATTTTCTGCTTGGGGAAACTACAGTCCTCCGGACTCAGTACTGAGTTCAATAATTTTAGGGCCTAAACTCTCTCATGTCCAAGCCCCCCCACCCCACACACCAGGCCTTGTTACCACATAGCCTGCCATTACACACCCCCTGTTGTTAGTCACTAAGAGTCCCCATTAACAACTATTCACCCTCCCAGCCCAATTGGTAGCAACTCCTTTGTCTGTCCAACTGTCTTTCTCTCTCTTTGGCTCTATCCTATCATTTACTCCCTACACCGCCCATCTCTCTATTTTCTGCATATAAACTGATGTCTACCCAGCCATCATCAGTTCTGAGGATGGGTCACTGGACCCGAAGCATTAACTCTGTTTTCTCCTTCACAGATGCTGCCAGACCTGCTGAGCTTTTCCAGCAACTTTGTTTTTGTTCCAACAATCTACTAAATTCAGTATTGAAATTTCCAATTGATGCCCAAACCCCACAGTTTCATGGAAGACAGGACCAGATTTCTAGTAGGGATGATAGTGCAAGGCAAAATGTGTGGAACTATTAATGGGAACTACCACCCAGGAAATGTGACAAGTTGGTATGATCCATTTGCAATATAGATCAATGATTTGAATGAAGAAAGTTTGATTAGAAGAGTTTGGTCATTGTTTTTGATCAGTGTGGACAGGAGGGGCTAAAGGCTTTTTTCTGTGCGGTAGAACTTTATGACTCTATGAGCGTACTATAGCCAAATTTGCAGATGGCACAAAAAAAAAGATAGGAAGGTAAGTGGTGAGGGTGGCACAAAAAGCCTGCACAGAAATATAGACACATTAAACCAGTGGGTAAAAAACTTGGCAGATGAAATGTAATGTGGGAAATGTGAGGTCATGCACTTCGGTAGGAGGAACAGAAGATCTGAATGTTATCTGAATGGAGAAAGACTGCAATAAACCAGAACAGCCTAGAGGGTTTTGGGAGCACACATGCATGAAACACAAGATGGTGGTGAGGCAGTGCAAAAAGGATGGTGGCACAGCCATTGTGATGATGAGCTGATGGACTCGCTTTGTATTTCTTTTTCTTATCCTTAAAACTATTCAAAATGGCAGCAGATCATGGCAACAGTGGAAAAACTTTTCAATGTATGTGTTAGTTTTTCTCTCTGGATGATGCACGTGACTATAAAGTCATTCATTCATTCAAAAGCTAGAATCCAAGTTTAATGGGTAATAGAGAAGGCAAATAGAATGCTGACCTTTACTTCAAAGGGGATAGAGGATAAAAGTTGGGGACATTTTGCTCAAACTATATAAGGGACTAGTCAGACCACAACTAAATACTGTGAACAGTTTTGGACTCTTTATCCAAGGAAACATATACTGGCATTGGAGGCAGTCCAGAGAAGGTTTAATACCAGGCATGGAGGGACACTTTTATGAGGAGACATTGAGTAAGGTGGGCCTGTACTCATTAGAATTTAGAAGAATAAGAGGTGACCTTATTGAAACATTCAAGGCCTTTAGGGTACATGTCAAGATAGATGCAGAATTAATTGAACTGTAAATAGATAAATTATTGCTTGACAAAAATATTAAAAGATGTGGATCCAGGAAAACTAAATGGAAATTTTATATAGATACATATGTATGTTTATCATGTATATTGTATATGTTTAGATGTTTATATGTGAATAGATATATATGTCTGTGTGTATGTATGTGTATATGTGTGTTTATGTATTTATATATGGAGGAACAGGCTTGAGGGAGTGAACAGTTTACTCCTGTCATTAGGATTCTATGGGCTGATGATTCATTTTTCTGTAAACAAATGAAATACTTCTGTGTAAAAAGTCAGACCAAATAGCCATTATTTCGCTGTGAGAGTTTCAACTCTAAACTCCAAGTGGGTGTCATTTTGCATCCGCTCACTCAGTAAGTGGGGAGAAGGATCATTATTTGCACTTCCATGGGTCTGGATTAGTGAACCTAATAATTGGAAAAAGCAAATTAACACTAATAGGAGCATTTAGTTGCCATTTCCATGGTTACTGTCAATGATTGAAAATGGCAATTCTATACGGCTACTTTAATGACTCTTAGGGCGCTCTGATGTATTGTGTGAAATTAAGAATAGGACTTGAATTTAGATAGAACTTTTCTCGGTCTTGAACGATCTCAAGGTACTTTACAACTGATGAAGTACTTTTTGAAGTGTAGTCAACTTGTAATACATTAACTAATTTACTAGAAAGAAGATGAACTTTTACATGCTAAGCATTGCTATGTTGCAGTCTTCTCTACACTTTTTTAATATTCTTTCCTGAGATGCAAGATTCTCTAGGAAGGCCCTCATTTATTGCCCATCCTTCATTGCCTTCATTATTAACTGTATCTCCACCCCTCACAATTTTGTATACCTCAATCATGTCACCCCTCAGCCTTTTCTGTTCCAAGGAAAACAACCGCCAACCTCTCCAATCTCTCCTCGGAGCTACAATTCTCCAGCCCAGGCAACATTCTAATAAGTCTTCTCTGCACTCTCTCAAGAGCAATTACACCCTTCCTGTAATGTGGTGACCAGAATTGCACACAATAGTCCATTTGTAACCTCACCAGTGTTATCGATATTTTCATGATTATATCCTAACTTTTATATTTTATACCTCTGCCAGTGAATGACAGCAATACATATGCCTTCTTTACAACCTTATCTACTTTTAGTGTTATCTTAAGAGACCTGTGTCCTTGAATGCTGAGATTAATCACTTAATCTACCCCTCCCAGTATATTTCCATTTACTGTGTATTCCCTTTTGCTGTTTGACCTCCACAAATGCACTTCCTCACACTTTTCACAGTTGGTGCCCACTCCATCAACCCATCTATACAATTTGGAGCTTATAGCTATCCTCTACACAATCCACAAGACAGCTAACTTTTGTGTCATCTGCAAATTTCCCAATTGTACCCCCACATTCAAATCCAAATTGTTAATGTTTTACACAAACCGCAGGGGTCCCAACACCATTGACTTTCTTGTTCCTTGGATGCTGACAGACCAGCTGTGCTTTTCCAGTTCAACATTTGTTGACACAAATAACTTCTCAGTTTTGTAAAATATACCTCCCCCAGTTTAAAATTTTTACTCCTGATTTATGTTTATCTTTTCTCATGATAGTACCGAATTATGGTCATTATTTCCAATATGTTCACCCACTGTCACTTCGCACATTTGTCCATTTCTATTTCCCAAACCTAAATCCAGCATTGCATCTTCTCTCATTGGGCTTGTTACATATTGTTTAAAAAATGTCTGGAAAGAGCATCTGAATTTTTAACCCCTTATATTGTTTGAAACTCATTTGATACTGAGATAGTTAAAGTCTCCTCCTATTATTGCCCTCTCATTCCTACAGACAGAAATTTGTTTACAAATATGTTCTTCTCGCTCCCTCTCATTTTTTGAGGGTCTGTAATATACTTCTAGTAGTGTGACAGTCCCTTTTTTATTTCTAAGTTCGATCCATAAAGCCTCATTTGTTAATTAGTAAATCTTCCTTTCTAACAATTATAATGGATTCTTAAGCCAATACTGCTAACCACCACTCCTTATTTCATCACTCACTGTATCCTGCCTGAAAACTGTATATCCAGGGATATTGAGCTGCCAACTTGCCCCTCCTTTAGCCAGGTTTCCATTATAGCAACTGCATTGTGCTGCAATGCGTCTATCTGTGCCTTAGATCATGTGCCTTGCTTGTAATACTTCTTGCATTGAAGTATGTACAGCTCAACCCTGTAAATTGCTTTTGCTGAACATTTTTCAATCCTCATTTCTTTTGGCTTTCTGAGTTGCTGGCTATGTCACTAACTAATATTCTACTTCCTATTTCCTGACTGAATCTGACCCATCTCTGCCTACACTTTGCTTCCAACACCCCTGCCATTCTAGCTTAAAAACTCACTATTTCTGTGAAATTAACTTGTAATATTATTTATTCTTCCCTCCTGCCTGCTGGGCTGTTTTAATGACTTGTAATGTCTGACATATTGCCAGACAAAGTTAGTACATTGGGGTTGTGTTCGCAACTCCCATTGTGATCGACGGGCTTTGATGAAAATACATTCGAGTCCCTCATCTGAACATAGTCTGCACGGAACAGAATCACTTGATCCTGCCATCTGGGACAGTTCAGCGCTAACTGAGATCTGCCAAAGGTAGGTGGTTAAAGAAAAACTCTTTTTAAAGCTCTCAATACTCAGAAATTACATTGGTTAACACAAAACACACTGTACTCTTGTCAGCAACTTGATACAGTCGTATCATGAATTTTTTATCTTTATGTCTATCAGCTGAATCTCTTGAGGCAATTTCCTTCCCATTTCTGTTCACAGTTTTTAAGATTACATTGTCAAAATAAACACAGGTTGGTCGAATTAAGTATGAAAACAAAACAGTTTGTTTGAATATAAGAAAGGTCAACAATGACCTAAATCTGGGCTAAAAAAAATTCCCCAGATTTTCAAAATCAGAAGAAGATATTTAGTCTTTCAAGTCCATTCCATCATTTATTGCAATTACTTCAAATCTGTATCTCAACTTCACCTACTCACCTTTGTTCTGTAATGAACTTGCCTGACAAAAATCTATCAATCACAGCTTTTAAAGTTACAAATTAGTTTTATTTATTCGTAGCATTTGGGTCTCACTGGTTTGGCTAAAATTTATCGGCCATACCTAATGACCCTTCAGAAAGGCTTGGCGAATTATCTTCTATATCTGCTACAGCCCTTGGATTGTAAGAGCCCCGGATCGCTCGTTGGAAGGGAGTTCTAGGATTTTGACCCAGCAACAGTGAAGGAACAGTAATATATTTCCAAGTGAGAATGGTGACTGGTTTGGAGGGGAACCTGCAGGTGGGGGTGCTCCCAAGTATCTGCTGCCCTTGTCCTTTTAGATGGTAAACATTCTGGACTGCAAAGATGGTGTTGAAGGAGTCTGGTTGAGTTGGCAGAGAAACTTGTCGATGGCACACACCGCTGCCAATGTGCCAGGGAATGTATTTTAAATGTAGTGGATAAAACATCCTGAGAGTTCCTGCAGCGATGCCTTGGAAATAGGATGATTGACCTCCAACAAGACCATCCGTCTTTCTTTGTGCTAACTATGATGCCAACCCACAGAGAACTTTCTACTGTCCTATTGAGCCTAAGTTTCGGGCTCCCTGATGCCTCACTTGGATAAATATTTATTTGATGCCAGGTGCTGTGGCTCCCACCTCACATCCGAAGTTCAGCTCCTTTGTTAGGACCAGAAACTCAATGAGGTCAGGAGCTAAGTGACCTGGCTCAACTCAAACTGAAGACCTGTGAGCAGATTGCTGTTTGATAGCAGTGTTGATGACACCTTTCCATTGCAGTGACCCAGGCGGCAATCTCAGATTAGGCTGGCAGGGGCTTATCCCATGCCCTCTGTTGCTAGTCTTGGGGGCTGTGAATAACACTCCTCTGCACTAGCCCAGCCAACCGGGATCCCCAAGTACCTTGGGCACCAGCTTCCCTTTCTCAACATCTCAAGAGCAAAAGCCACAAAGTTCCAGAATGCCAGTGCTTTTCTGCGATCAATATGGTGCTGACACAAAGGATGACAATCCATTTCAGGATATCTTAGCCGTGGTGAGTTCTTCTAGTTCTCACATTTGGTAGAATAGAGTTAATGATGGACGTGATCAGTGGTGTGGTCGCTAGATAATGAAGTGAGTTTGGGATGAACGTAGAAGAAAACTTAGGCCACACAGCGAGGAAGCCTATGTGAAACTCAATGAAAATGACACTTTTCCAAAATATGGTCAGATTTAAAATGGAAAACCTTTTTACGTTTAATGAGATATAGTTTCTTGAAGTTGGCAACCAGTTACAGGCTACAATTGCATTGTTTTGGAGACACAAAAGAGGACCACATGTTCAGTCTCACTCCTTCAAAAACACAGTAACATAGAAGATAGGAGCAGGATGAAAAGTTCATTGGTGACTAAACAGTAACTAAACTATAAGATGGGATACACAGGAAGAAAAAGTGATGGCTTGAAAGAAAGGTTTTGTAATAATCAAGGTGCTTTGAATCTGATTGATAAGGATATCCTAGAAAATGAGTTCATGAGATACTTTGGGACAATTTTGTAGAGCAGCATGCTCTCGAGCCAACTAGAAAGCAGAATGTTCTAGATCTGGTACTATGAAATGAGATACAATTAATTTATGACCCCACAGTGACACAGGAACTTTTAGATAGCAATGACCACAGTATGACTGAATTTCGCAGTGTCTTGGATCACAGAGTGCATCCAAGCAGGTCTTTTCAGATTCGGTTAAATGTAGTTAAGAGAAGGCTCGATAGCAGCAATTTTCTTAAATTTGAACTTTTATTGAGTAATAGTAAAAGACAAAAAAAAACATTTATTAAGTAAATTTAAAGAATGAAAAAAAGAGGAAAGAAACAATAAGCCTCACACCCTTCTGCACACCAGGGACCCCTCAATGGCGGTTGTCCTGGGGGCTGAGTTTGTTCCTGGCAATGTACACGTTTCCGATCCGAGGTGAAATCCAATGACTTGGAATGAAACGCTCTCTCTGAGACAGTGTAACAAACAGCCAGGCACAGAAAACAGCAGGTACAATATATAGAAAGGGTGCCCAGAACAGAAAACACAGCTACAGAAAACAGTAAGCTGCAGGTGCCATCTTCGGCCCGAAAAGAAATGTTCACAGGACTCGTTCAAGGTCATGCAGCTTGTCGAATATCATCTTATTTTCCCATTCTGTACAATCTATTTTCCCATGCAGCTGTTGAATACCATCATTAACTTTTAGTCCTTTGGCCTGTCCTGTACACACAGTCAGAATGAGAGTGAGAAGAGTAAGTCTGTGACTAGTTCCTTTTTAACCCTCAGGTCTTGATCTAATTCACTTTTGAAAGAAAGCTAAGCTTGAATCTAGAAGGATGTTGCTAGAAAAGCTCAGCAGGTCTGGCAGCATCTGTGAGGGAAAAAAAAACTGAGGAAGTGTCAGTGGACCCGAAACGTTAACTCTGATTTTTTTTCTTCAGAGATGCTGCCAGACCTACTGAGCTTTTCCAGCAACTTCTGTTTTTGTTCCTGATTCACACCATCCACAGTTCTTTCGGTTTTTATTTAAGCTTGAATCTACATTGAGATCCTCTCAGCAAGTACACTCCAGAGTGAAACCACGATTACAACATGAAATTGCCTTTTCTTATGTCAACATTGAGTCCATTATAAGATTCTTTAAAGCAGCCTGCTCTGCTTCTCAACCCTTCCACCCAGAGAGTGTTGTGTCACTGCACAGGGGCATTTTGTAGACAAGATTACTGATACAGTACTCACTGGCCACATCACATCCATTTCCTCTTGTGAGTCTTATATACTCTTCACTTCCTCTCTTGTTCAGACACACTGTGAAGACTGAATTCAAGTACAACGGAACTGTAAAAGGAGCTATCTTTAGCGATTCTGGAGTAACCTGCGTGCAGGGATCCTGTTCTAGATTGGTGAGTAATCCTATACTACATGTTCTGCTTTGTTGACTTCACATTTAAAAGTATTGAAAGGGTTGAAAAGAGACATGGGAATGATAATTCTGTTGGAAATCAGGAATACAATTCGTTAACATTGTCAAACTGTTGGAGACCTTTGTCACAGCTTGCTGGAAAGCAAAGCCTTGCATCTTCCACAACCTCGCGACACTGTTTACAGCCAGTGTAGTGCTTTGAAAACTGAATCACAGTTGCACACGTGACAGCAATATTCCACAAAAAAAAATACAATCAAAGTCATTTGCTCACAGTGCTGTTGACCCAGTGATGCAGTATTTAAAAAATTAATTTGTGAGGTATGGGTATTGCTGGGATGCCATTATTTATTGTCCATCCCTGATTGCTTAGAGGCAATTATAAGTCTGAAGTCACATGGGGGTCAGGCAAAGTGAGGATGGAGTCTTCCTTTCATAAAGGGCATGAGTTAACCAGATGTGTTTTCGTGGCGACTGGTTATGGGGTCACAGTTAGACCCGTGTCATTTTCTCATGTTCAGTTCCTGATTTTTAAATCTAAAGTTCATCAAGTAGAATTTAATCCTACCTCTCAAACTTATTAGTTCTGGGTTGCTATCACAGTAACATTGCCACTATACCATGGCCGCCCCATGTTAACTGACATGTTACGTAGGGGATTTGGAATCATAGAGTCGCTGCAGTGTGGAAGCAGGCCATTCAGCCCACCAAGTCTGCACCGTGCTTCCAAA
Source organism: Ginglymostoma cirratum (assembly GCA_024137785.1). Classification (NCBI taxonomy): domain Eukaryota; kingdom Metazoa; phylum Chordata; class Chondrichthyes; order Orectolobiformes; family Ginglymostomatidae; genus Ginglymostoma; species Ginglymostoma cirratum. The sequence continues at coordinate 3,087,295 of JAHRHZ010000288.1, forward strand.
CAGCATCCAACCCAGACCCATCCCCCTATCCTTTCCGTTAACCTTGTTTTTCCCATGGCTAATCCATATAACCTACACATTCCTGGACACTATGAGCAATCTAGCAGAGCCAATCCACCTAACCTGCACATCTTTGGAATGTGGGAGGAAACTAGAGCACCAGAGGAAATTCATGCAGACACGAGGAAGAACACGAGGAAGATGTGCAAACTCCACACAGACAGGTACCAAAAGTTGGAATGGAACCGGGTTTCAGGCTCTGTGAGGCAGCAGTACCATCATGGAGTGATTTAGAGGAATCAGAGAAATTCGAAAATGATTTCAAAATCTCAGAATTTTGGAATTGCTATCATGTTCATGAAGGCCATTCACCCCAATCTGAGCATAATAGCAGAACTGGGGGTTTATAGTAGCAGGAATGACAATATTCTTGAGCTCTTCATGCGAGTGAGAGAAAGGCCAAAGGTTGGTTGAACAGAGATCTGAAAGTTGACAAAACGTTTCAATAAAATAAATATAGAGAGTATGTTTCCACATGGGGTAGCGAAACTAGACCTAGAACCTGTAAGCATACAATGATCACTAATTAATCCAACAAGGAACGAAAGTGAAATATATCTACAAGCAGAGTCATTAGACTGTAGAACTCAGTATCACAAGAAATAGTTAAGATCAGTAATGGGGAAATTAGATAAACAGATGAAAGAGAAACGAAGAGAAGGAAATAGTGTCATAGTGAAATAAAAAGAAAGGGTAGGTGGTGGCTTATGTGAAACCTAAACATCCACAAGGAGCTGCAGGGCTGAAAGGTCTGAATCTATTATGTAAATACTTTGTAACTTTTTACCAAAATGCTGGTAATCTATTGACATCTTGTGTCAACCTGACGTCAATATTGATACCCTCCTGAAGACCATGCACCTTAACCCCGATTTCATCCCTACTAGCTAATCACTGATATTGTCTCTCTAATGATACACAAACTTGTCATTCCGAATGATCCTAAGCTGAACTTCGACAGCCACATGCTACACACAACTAAAATGGTCCATTTCCAAATCTACACTTTGACTTATTCAAGGATAATCTCATATGCACATGCACAGACACCCTTGTTAATCTTTGCCTCCAGGTTTAGCCTCAATGCCCTTCCCTCTTGCAATCCTAAACTCCACATCATATAAACTCAAGAATCAATTCAAACACCTATCGCCCTATTCTAATCCACATTGGGTACTCTCTTCCCATCAGCCGTGTCCCTGTCGTGCCCTCTAATTGCGTTTCTGTCAAAGTATTAAATTCAAAAGCCTCTTTGTCATCAACAAATCTCGATAAACCCCACTCTGCTCTCCATCTGTAATCCACCTCCAGTCCCATACATTATCACACACACTGCACTAATCCTGATTCATTCACTTTGGCATCTCCTTGCTCTCCTGACATGGCATTTGACTGTTTAAAACCAAACCCTCTGGAACTCCTTCCCTACCTGTTTCCAGGCTTTCTAAAACCCTATGTCATTGACCATACTTTCAGTCACTTCCCCACGTTCACTTCCTCCTCTGGCTAATTTACATCAATTGTTTTGCCTCTGCAAATTGTGTTACATTGTTCGCTGCATTAAAGCCTTGTTACTTGTAACCATAGAGGCCAATCAATTTAGCTAAAGACACAACGTGTATAGGGACCAGATTCATGCCAATGCCGCAGAGTTGGATCCGTGACTCAGCTGAAGTATACTCTCTTCCTGTCCCGCAGAACGGACCAATCCCCCTCCACCGACACCCTCATCCGCCTAGCCGAACTCGTCCTCACCCTCAACAACTTTTCTTTCAATTCCTCCCACTTCCTACAAACAAAGGGTGTGGCCATGGGTACCCGCATGGGTCCAAGCTATGCCTGCCTCTTTGTAGGTTATGTGGAACAATCCCTCTTCCGTACCTACACTGGCCCTAAACCCCACCTCTTCCTCTGTTACATTGATGACTGCATCGGCGCCGCCTCGTGCTCCCACGAGGAGCTCGAACAGTTCATCCAATTCACCAACACTTTCCACCCCAACCTGAAGTTCACCTGGACCATCTCTAACACTTCTCTCTCCTTCCTGGACCTCTCTGTCTCCATCTCGGGCAACCACCTAGAGACAGATGTCCATTTCAAGCCCACTGACTCCCACAGCTACCTGGAATACACC
>JAHRHZ010000288.1:3089888-3109707 GCA_024137785.1 Ginglymostoma cirratum
AAACGTCAAGTTTTCCTGCTCCTATGATGCTGCTTGACCTGCTGTGTTCATCCAGCCCCATGCTTGTTATCTCGGATTCTCCAGCATCTGCAGTACCTTTTATCTCTTATACTCAGGGTCTGCTTTCTTATTGTATCCATTGTTGAAATTCATGGTAGTTCAGTGACTCACTGGCTTTGGGGTGAAAATTAATAAATATTTGTGATGTGGGACTGTCGTCGTGTATTGGTGGACAATGGCTAATGGAGGTGCTTTTTGACTGTTCTTAAGACCATAGGTATAGGCAGAAGTCACACAATGCCAGGTTGTACTCCAGCAGGTTTATTTGAAATCATTAGCTTTCGGACGCTGCTCCTTAGTCAACCTTTGAGGTAGGGCAATTAGTGCCATTTTGCCTGCTATGTAGATGAACCCCAATTCAATATTCCATCACTCATGCGCCTTAACCTTTTAAATCTCCTTATGGTATTGATGCAACCAACATTTCCTGCCAGACTTCCTCTGATGTGGATGCAAAACAAAATCACTTTGTACGCTCCAGGTTAGATCATGGCCTATGGATATGACAGCAATGTCTAATGTTCAGTATCTCTGCCACGTTATCACTGTTCCTTCATTTCTTTCACAATTTCCTCATCGCTTATCCTTCTTTATTTGCTTAGTCATAATTATTTATTCGCCTCAATCAATAGAGCTAAATTAACACATTTCAGCCTTTTTGTCATATCGCCATCTGCTTGTTAAAATGCTAATCTCCATTGACTAGTAATAAATTGACTTGCTGTATATCAGTAATAACACATGCACACTGATTGGATAGTAGCCCCAGTCTTTTACTTTGATAAATACTGTTTAAAATTATCCACAAAGGCAAACATCACCTTGTGCGACACTTTCAAATCAGTCACATCATGTGAAAAGTGCTGGCTCTCTGTTCAGAAAAGCTAAGAACTGCAAATGCTGGAGATCCTTCGAAAAGAGCAGAGGCTGCTACTGGAATTTGGCAGTTTGGTTGCATGTGTGGAGAGAGAAACAGAATCTCATAGGGACCTGAATGGTATGGACTACAGTGAGAAGAGTGGCAGAATAGTGTGAGAAGTTCAGTTGTACCTATCTTAACGTTGGGAACACTTGCTGCATCTTTAAACAAGATTCTGGGTGTCGAGGCGATATTCTCAGTGGTGAGTTGCCCATTGAGGGATTATTGCTTATTAACTGCAGCTCCCACGTCATTAATTTGCAGCTTTCTCTCATACAATCTGCCAGCAGAAATAGGGATGTTGAGAATTCTTGGCTTGAGAGTCACCACTTTCCAAAGGGCCTCCACGTTGGGCACAAAGTACCAACATCTCAGGAGATGATCCATGGGCACTTGCCACATGCATCCTGTGTCCAATGAGATTGGTATCCGACATGTGCTAGTCTCTGAACTCTCTTGATACATCTCCGATCCACTTGCTGTACAGGGTCTGCTCTTCAATGCTGCATCTGAGACTGTAACAGCAATTATCATTGTAAACTGGCAACAAGGACACTTTGCACCTAGGGGCAAAAGAATGGTTGGAAAGACATTGAAAGACAATATAAAATAGCATGCATAAATCTAAAAGGGGTATAGAAACAGGGGGTCCTGGGTGTATATTTGCACAGATCATTGAAGGTGGCAGGACAAGTGGAGAGAGTAGCTACAGTTACATGGCATACAGTGTTCTCAGCTTTATTAATGACTCCAAGAGCAAGGAGGTGATGTTGATTTTGTACAAGACGCTTGCAGACCTCAGCTGGAGTATTGTGTACAGTTGTAGGCGCCAAATTATAAGACATTGTGAATGCATTGGTGAGAGGGCAGAAACAGTTTACAAGAATGGTTCTAGGTATGAGAAACCTCAGCAATGGGGGTTAGTTTGACGAAGTTAATACTGTTCTCCTTAGAAAGAAGAAGGCTGAGAGGGGATTCAACAGAGGTTTTCAAAATCATGGCTGGATAAAGTAGAGAGAAGCTGTTCCCACTTGGAAAAAGGAAAAGCAACAAAAGGGCATTGATTTAAACGGATGTGCAAACAAAGCAATGATAATGTGAAAACAATAGTGAGTAGTTAGGGAATCACTGCCTGGAAATGCAGTGGAGGCGTGTTCAATTGAAGCACTCAAGAGGGTATTGAATGATTATTTGGATAGAAATGGCAAGCAGGGATATGGGGGAAAGGCAGGGGAGTGCAAGCTTGATGGGCTGAATGGCCTCCTTCTACACCATAACAATTCTGTGATTCTGTCATTCTGTGACATGTGCTCAGCTCATGGAATGGACCAGGCAGCATCTCCAGGCTGCTGACTTAGTGTCTAAACATTGTGAGCCAACCCCAGTGGCCTGGTCAAGGATTGAGGGGCACCAAGCTCGTGGAACTGCTGCATCATGGTTCCCAGCCATCCTCAGTCAAGTCAAGGCAGATAGCCTTCAGATAGGATGTCCAGCATGCTAAGTCGAGAGCAGTATGTGATAATTATCTGTGGACTTGGACACAGTCAGTCAGTTGGGGCAGTCACAGTCAGGGGTAAGAGGTCAAATGTTGTCATGAGGCTAGCTTTTCATTCCAGAGTTCTGTTGAATTCAAATCCCACCATTTGCCATGATGGGATTCGAACCCACCCACCCTGAACATTAGCCTGTGGTTTGTGGGTCAGTAGCCCAGTGACATAGCATGAGGTCACCACTTCCCACTTTGAGTCCAATCTGATTCTTTTTCAGAACCAAAGGGGGCTGGAAAGTGGTAGTTTAATGCTGTAGGAAAAGAAAGGGGAGGGGGAGCAATTGGAACAGATGGTATCGTCTGTGCTTATCTCCTTTCTTCATGGTATCTATGCTGCTTATCTGCTGTTACTGTGCTCAAGGAAGTCTGCTGTGATGTACTGAACATTAATCTCCAGCCTTTTTGCAAAGACACATGGCATGGAAAATTTCCCAGTTGTTGAAACCTAATACATTATCTTGTAACCTGGCAGCAGATTCAGCGAAATTCCATCCTCACTGGGATCCTGATTTTAAAAAAAATCTTCCATTTCATCGTCTGTGTCTGCAGTCAAGAAGAGAGTTATGTGTTGGAAAAATGTAGTATACTTTTAGCCTTATGTATTTCTGGAAAAAGGACAAAACACAAACCAATAATTGTATCAAGTTTCGAAATTTACACAGCCTTTACTATAGAAGTTGAATTTCATGAAACCATCCCCACCTCCCCCAGCAAACGTTTTTGGCAGGGGAGCATGTAAACTATTTTTAGTGGCTAGTCCCCTGCCCTTTCCACGTATTCCTCCAGGCAGAACCCATGATATAGAGGGCGGATTAGGCTCCCACTCTCCCACCGAACCTACAGCCTATTGAGGATCTTAGGTGGGCCCTCAATCTGCCTCTACTGGTGTAAAATGCGACATAGTGTAAGGCACATCAGGATGAAAAGGCAACTTTTTCACCCATGTTGGTGATAAGGTGGGAATGAAAGGTGGTACATTCTTTAGAGAGTGTACTGTATGCATCAGGGACAACCCTAACTAACTCTGTACCCCTCCTTCTCGGTGGCCTCCCAAATGGCCTCGAGAACCTTCAGGCAAACCCCTTCAACTCCTTCCCTGAAGTGCTTGATCCCTCCCCACCCTAAAAATTAGGATATACCTCAATCCAGTCGCCGTCATTTCACTCCCAGGCCCGCCTTCAAGTCTCAGCAGCATAGCCGGTGCTGAAGGCAAGTCAAAAGCTGCCACCCAATCAGATTGTCTGAAAGCCTTCAAGGAAAAGACTCCCTTCCATGATGAGGCAGAGGTCTGAACCTCAACTGGTGACCATCATCTGCAACATGTTAGCCCTGGGCACAGTCTTATTTAATGCTGGTCATTTTTTGTACGAGGTGTGGACAAGGAACACGTACCTCACTCCCAAACCTTGTGCAATCCAGGCCATTATTTTAGGATTGAGCAGTTTTTGAGATGATACAACCTTATCCAGTCCTCAAGCAGCATGACTTGCATGTCAGATTGACAAGAAACATCTCAGCATATATAGATGTAAGAAATACGCTTTCAAAAGATACACATAAAGTCAAGAAAACTTGACTTTGACCTCAAATATGGTTGTAATGCACACTTTCTGTTGGCTTCAACTAAGTATTGACTCACTCACTGACATCAAACATTAGATATATAGAAAAGTTTATGCAAGTACACGGCTTTTTTTTTCCGTTGAATAAGGATGTAACAGTCTCCGAACATTTCATTCTTATCAGCCTGTACAAATTGACAAAGAAAGGTCAAGATCTTTATAGGTCTGTGGTAATGAATACTGTCCTAGATACCTCATTATGGAATGACAAGTGTTATTGAGCACAAGACCTCCAGAGATGGAGTCAATCCTATAAAACACCAGATGTTCACTCTTGTCTTGTTAAACAAATAACTAACCACCTTCGATCTATTATTTTGTTTCCTAGCTCAAGAGCTCTCAAAGTTTTTCGACACATTCACATCGTTAACAGACACTAAGCACGTACTCTGTACCTCAAAGGTAAACAAGCATCAGATTCAGCTACATTTTAAAATGATGCATCGCAGCATTAAAAATCAGAGTATAAGTCAACTATGATGCCCATCAGGCCTGGTCCATCATTCAATACAATCATGAATGGCTGAAAGGTCACATTAGTGCACGGAGCAGTCAGAATCGCGAGTAACTGATCCTCCAATCACAGGCTGTAGCTCTCCTGTAACTCTTCCACTTCTCCCATCTTTTGCACTGATGTGCTGGGCTTCCCAGTCACTGAGGATAGAGATAGTTGTGGAGCCCCCTCTTCCAAAAAGTTGTTTAATTATCCCCTGTCATCCATGACTAGATGTTACAGGACCATGGACATTAGATCTGACCCATTGGTGTGGGATCAATTAGCCCTGCCCATTTCTTTTTCACCCAATTTCTTGCCCTCTTGATTGACATTTCCCTGTGTATTTTGAACATGAGAGTTGATGAGCCATCTAGGTCTCTTCCTAAAATACTCAGTATTACCAATAACAGGGAATAAGTGGTGGTAATAGTGGTATTATCATTAGACAATTAATCCAGAGACTCACATAATGTTTCTGGGTTCAAATTCTGCCACAGCATATGAAAATCTGGAATTAAGGGTTTAATGATGACCATGAATACATTGTCCATTGTCAATTGTCAAGGAAAAATCCATCTGGTTCATTAATGTCCTTTATGCAAGGGAACAGCTATCTTTACCTGTTCTGGACTAAATGTGACTCCAGAACCCCAGCAATGTGGTTGAGACTTTACTGCCGTCGGGGAAATTAGGGATGGGCAATAAATGCTAGCCTGGCCAATGGCGCCCTCATTTCATAAATGAATAAATAAAAGTCTTCAGCCAACTTAATTCACTGCATGTGATATCAAGAAATGGTTAAAGACACTATAAAGGCTGTGAACCCTCACAATATTGCAGCATTCGTCATGATAATTGTGCTCCCGAACTAGCTGTGCCTCTTGACAAGCTGTTTCACCATTTCTACCTTGTTGGGTACGCCAATGTTGTGGCTAATAATGTACCAAACAACGTGGCAAAACTGGCAAGTTATGTCAGTGCTATTGACAACAAAAGACAAGTTCAACTGGCCAAAAATCAGTGTACTTTTAATCATCATCAAAATGAAGCAAGGGCTGCAGACATTGCTATCAAGTTGTACTTGCTCAGTCATAACTTACTCAGTTTGGATTCCACTGGGGCACTTCTTTTTGTTTCTTTGTTCTTTCGTGGGATAATGATCATTATTTTCAAGGTCAGAATTTGTTACACATCCCTAACTGCCCTTGAAGCGAATGGCTTGCTGGCCACTTCAGAGGCAACCATATTATATGTGAGTCTGCAATCATATGGAGACAACCCCCCCAAGTAAGGACAGCTGATTCCCTTCTCTAACAGACACTGGTGACTCAGATGAGTCTTTATGTAAATCAAAGATAGCTTCACAGTCACTATCAGAAATCCAGATTGATTGATTCGTGGTTATCAGCAGATATTTTTATTTATATATTGCTTATGTTTGAGATGACATCATGGGACTATATGCAGACCAGAAGTGAATGTTGAGGACACCTCAGGCAGCTCCTTCCAATTGTACACCAGTGTAATGACACATCTGCTGGGTCTGTCCCGAACGGGAGACAGGACGTACCAAGGGACAGTGAAGGTGGTCTCAGGAACATTGTCCATAAAGTATGATCCGATGTTTATGACTATGTCAGGCAGCTTCTTGATTTGTGTATGGGACAGTTCTCTCAATTTTGGCACAAGAACACAGAGGTTAGTAGGTAGATCTTTGCTGGGTCCACAGGAGTGTGTGGCTTTATTCATTTTTGACATTGCTCCAGCAGTTTGATACAACGGAGTACCTTTCTGGGTCATTTCAGAGTCTTTCACATTGTTGTGGGCCTGGTCATATATGGGCCAGGATGGCTGATTTCAAACCCCAGGATGGGCTTTTATGATGAAAAAAAAACACCATTACTGCGATTTCATTCTCAAATCTAGATTCATTAACTGAATTTATTTTCCATGGTGGGATTTGAACCCCTGCCCTGATAATATTTGCTTGGGGTGCTGAATTGTGCTCATCCAGGTACATAACTACACCACCACCAACTTTCTTTGTCAGTGGGCTTACGTCAGGTTTCTGACATTTCAACACTTTTTTCCTTATTTACCTGCCCAATACTGACTAGATACTACACTAACCATAATTCACACCCACTTACATCTCCCACCCACCTCTTCCACCCACTTCCGCATGCATGTCGGCTACAGATTCAATTCCACTTGCCATTTACCCTTCACTCTTCCAGCTGCCTTTGTATCATCAGCAAACTTAGTTGCATTACACATATCACCTCATCACAGTCATTGATTTTATACTGTAGATAGTTGAACCCCAAGCACTGATCCTTCCTGCACACCACTAGTTGGAGCCCACTATATAGAGTTTGCATGCTCTCCCCATGTCTGCGTGGGTTTCTATTGGGTGCTCCAGATTCCCCCACTGTCCAAAGATCTGCAGGTTTGATGAATTGGCCATGCTAAATTGTCCGGTAGTGTCCAGGGATGTGCAAGCTAAGTGGATCAGCCATGGAAAATGGGCACTCATAGGGATAAAGTAGGGAATTGTGTCTGGGTAACATGGTCTTCGGAGGGTTTATGCAGGCTCAATGGGTCAAATGGCCTCTTTACATACTGTAGGGGTTCGATGATTCTATTTCAGAAAAGAGCCATTTATTTCTACCCTGATTGCTGTACATTAGTCAATCCTTGATTCTTACAATGATGTTACTCCTAATAAACTGCCTTTCCATGGATTGCCACCTAGCTATGGTGGAGGAGGTCGGGTGTTCCATTGATCCTGAGAATGATGCCATCAGGAGTTCTCAACTCCAGGGAGGCCCACCATGATGGTAAGGTCAGAGGGAAGGAACCACACAAAGAGCAATCTGAAACAAATCCTCGATGGTGATTGAGGTGGAAGATGCCCATTGATATCAATGGCTGTGATAATGGATGAAGGCTGCATCAATAGGGAGATGCCCAGTGGTTGAGGTTTCTTTATCATTGGAATTAGAATCTACCTTCTGTCAAGGACCCTGTGCCTGCTGCTGTGCAGCAACATTCCCATGTTAAAAGATGTCCCATATAAGGCACCTATTCAGTCCCCCAACACACAACACAAGCCCTTCAGGGATCGTCAAGAGTTGACACAGTCAAGATTGTGATCTTTGTCAATCACTAGCTTCAGACTGGCGTGTAAGTAGTAGAGTTTGAATCAGTTGTTTCACTCTCGAGATAGACAAAGGAGAGCTTTCTTCATGACTGAGCAGCTTTCTTCAGGATCTACTCTGTTTAACTTGCCACCACTCCACCCTAACCTCATAGGGAAGGGGTCAGAAATGGTATCTTAAAAATAGCTTTTACCATCACCAAACTGTCTGGAAAATCACATGTAGATGGTTCATCCACCTACGGTCTGAAAACCAAAGTAAGACTCAATCTCAGAACCTGTCACATGTGAATTTTTCACAGCTAACAAGCAAAACAAGCATCTAACTGAAGAACTGCCCTATTGCCCGTGAACTCAGGCACCTCAACATTGAGTCTCCTGCAGGGCAACAATATCAAAGACCAGCTGAATGACAACAGGGGGAAGAAAATGGTGACAACAAGAGAATCAACCCAGGATCAATGAATTTGGTTTGTCATCAGGAACTAATTTGGCAACCAACTCTTGGACCTTCCTGTTGGTATCAACAGTTGTCTCATGATCCTATGTCTATAACTTGCCACAAGACAGAAACTAATAGTCATGAGTGCCTATGTCCCAACCCTTGATGCCATTAGTGAGTCTAAAGAAGGCTTTTACTCCATCCTGGATGCCATACTTATCAACATCCCTAAGGATTATACTCCTTGGGGACTTCAATGCCAGGGTTGGAAAGGGCTTCAAATTCTATAAAGGAACCAATGAAAAAAAAGCAGGAGTCAGGTATTGCAATGCCAGTGGGATTCTCTTGCTCACCAAATGCACAGAACACCAGCTGGTCATCACTAACACACGGTTCTGCCAAAAAGACAAGGTCAAGGCTTCTTTGAGGCATCCTCAATCAAAGCACTGGCACGATTGATCACATCATTGTTTGATTCCAAGACCAAAAGGATGATGTCCTCACTACCAAAGTGATGACCAGTGCAGATACTGCTGGGCAGACCACTGCTCATCCAATCAATGCCACTAGAAGCAGCTGAAGATGAAGAAGGTATTTGAAAAAATGTTTAATGTTGACCTGCTTCAAGAGCCAAACGGACCAGCAAACCTCCAACAATGTCTTCATCAAAACCTCCAAAGAATTCATGTTGATGGAGTAAAGAAAATCTGGAAAGAACTAAAGATAGCCATCATCTTATGTTGTGAAGAAACCATCAGCTACAGGAAACGTTAGTTCAATGAGAATGACCACATCATCCAAGACGCCATTGAGAAGATGAGGAAAGCTCTCTGTGCCTGACAAAATAATATCACTAGTGAGACAAAGTGGAGAACTCATCAAACCGCGAAGGAGGAGTGTCGTTGATGACCATGACATCTGTACTGATACCAGATTGTTGTGTATAAGGCAGTCATAAGGCCGACACTTCTACTTGGATCTAAAATGTGCGCTTTGTATGGACACCATCATGGCCCTAGAGAAACACCATCTGTTTGAGACAGATTCTTGGCATCAGCTGGGAGGATAGGAACACTAACATCATCCTTGAAGCAGCCAATAGCGTCAACAACCAGGCCATGATTATTTGAAATCAACTCCGCTGGGCTGTCAACATGCTTAAGATGTCTGAGTTCCAACTGCCAAAGCAAATCTTCTTCACGCAGCTCAAAGGAGGCACTCAAACAAAAGGGCCACCAAAGGAATTCTTCATTGACCGCCTGAAGACTTACCTCAAAAAATGCAACATAGACGTCAACACATGGGAGACCAGCTCTCAGTAGAAACTGATTTGAAGGAGCTTCCTGTACGAAAGGACATAATTCTTTGAGAACACCCATTGGTAAGAGGAAGTATGGATAAGAAACCGGAGGGAAAAATATCAGCAATCCCAAGGCTATGGACCAATTTCATTTCCCAGAAACAGCTATAAATATGTGGACAGGGATGTGACTCAAGGATTGGGATCTTCAGCCACACAAGGACTCTCAGAACCCATGACTAATTGCACGGAATTTCCGAGGGAGACAATTGAATTTGTTAGTGAGTGATTGTTGATGATTCCTCCTAATGCCATGAGATTTATTTTGTGTAAGGAAAGCTTTCCTTTCTCAGAGGATTGGTGTATCGGAAAGCTGGCAAGGACTTCATGGGCCAAATGGCCTCCTTCCATTCTACAAGCTCCGAGTGTTCCATGACTGTAAGTTGGTTAAGCCGATTGTGGGAATGGGACTTTTCTCAGTTGTCCTCCTCCCCATCACATGAATCTGTCAACTGAATAATGACAAAGAAATTGTATATTGATAACACTAAAATGACAAACATAGTTTAATATAATTTTATGTGTAATATTACAACTATTTTTCTAAAACTATAAAGGTGGCCTTGTTATTAAGAGGAGGCAATTGCCCAGTGGTATTATTGCTAGACTATTAATCCAGAGACCCAGGTAATTTTCTGAGGCTGATGGTAGAATTTGAATTCAACAAAATTTTGGAATTAAGAGTCTAATGATGACCAGGAATCCATTGTCAATTGTCAGAAAAAAAACCCATCTGGTTCACTAATGTCCTTTAGGAAGGGAACCATGCCATCCTTACATGGCCTGGCCTACATATGACTCTTATCTGCACCCTGGGCAATTAGGGATGGGCAATAAATGTTGGCCTAGCCAGCAACACCCTCATCATGTGAATGAAAAAAGATACATACTAAAACTCTTTTGCTGCACCCATATTGTGTTACCTGTGTTTGTTTTCCAATTTCTAGGAAATGAATAAGACATGTTTGGACATTAATCCTCAGCTGGAGAAGTATTACCTTCCAACATTGTACGCAATAGAGTTCCTTTTAGGACTGGTTGGAAACCTTTCTGTGATATGGGGCTACATATTCTGTCTGAAGGAATGGAAGTGCAGCAACATCTACCTTTTCAATCTTTCTATCACGGACCTGGCTTTCATTTGTACCCTTCCCATGCTTGTCGTCTACTATGCCAAAGGCAACAAATGGGTTTTTGGTCAGGTCATGTGTATATTAAATAGATACATCCTTCACGCGAACATGTACACAAGCATCTTGTTTCTCACTTGCATCAGCATCGATCGTTACCTCCTGGTGGTAAGCCCAGTGAAGCTTCACTGTTTTCAGAAAAAGTTCAATGCAGTTATAATCTGCCTCAGCATTTGGGTTTTTGTAACACTGGAGTTGGTGCCTATATTCATTTTCATTGATGGTCAGACAATCAACAGCACAGATGATGAGTCCTCCTTCCAGTGTTTGGATTATGCCAGCTCGGGAAATGCCTCCCAGAGTTTGATTTACAGCTCATGCCTCACAGTTTCTGGTTTTCTCTTACCTCTCTGCGTCATGTTTTTCTTCTATTTCCAAACTGCACGCGGCCTTAAGAAAATAATGCAACAGCGCACCAAGGTTCAGGTGGAAAAGCCGCTTACCTTGGTTGTGTTGGCCATTGTCATTTTCTTGGTATTCTTCACTCCTTATCACATAATGCGCAACATTCGCATTGTTTCCCGAGTGGAGAGCAGCACCATGTCAGAGTGCAGGAAATTAGCTGTAAAGGCACTGTACTCCATCTCAAGGCCCATAGCTTTCCTTAACTCCATTACAAACCCTATTTTCTACTTCATGTTGGGGGACAAGTTCAGAGAGCAGTTCTTCAACAAACTGAAGAGCATCTTCTGGGGAAAGCCTGAGGCATCCCGTCAGCAACAGGACAGTTCCAACAGGTCGACCGGTTTAAACAAATGATGAGGCTCAATAATTCTGTAAATTAATCAAATAATTCATGAACCTCTCCATAATTCACTTCATGTTTGGGAGTGGCGTTTTGATGTATCAACATTTCTGTTACTATTATCAGAGTGGCCGAAGGCAAATTAGATGGACTTTTGATTGAAATTAGATTTTTTTCCCTCTATATTAATTTCTATACAGCTATTCATTAACATTTAAAAAAATTGCCTAGTTTTAAACTGTAACTGGTAAGCATATTTCAATAAGATTATAGTATCTACTGTATTATAAAAACAAATATTATAATTTGTTTAGTTAAATTCTTCCTGTACTTCGTTGGACGATGACTGCGTACATTGTGATATTTCTTCCTCTCCACATGAAGGACACTGTTTTAGCTTTGGAAAAATGTCAGGAACATTGAAAGCCAGAAATGCAGCCTTCTACATTAGGATTGTCGACACAACTTGGCTACTTGCTCAAGGGCAAGAGCTATGGACAAAGAGATCCCATCAGTCTCATCAACACGTGGGGCCCACCACCATTGTGGATCCCTTAAAACTTTGCCTGAATTGTGGAAATGCTCAGCGATTTGCAATGCCATGATCAGCTCATTGAGAAAGTGGAACTTGTGCTTAAACGGAATAATTTTGCAATGATTTGCAAGTAGAAGAAGACTGCTTCATTGGCTTGACACATGGAGGACTGCCTTCCATAGCATAAAAAATAAAAACTGATGAAGAGTCATCTAGATTCGAAATGTTAGCTTTCTGTCTCTCCACTGGTGATCTGCTGTGATTTCCAGCATCTTTTGTTCTCAATAAAAGCACCAGGTCATTTTAAGAAATGCACAGTCTTGCTTCTCATTGCAATTTGGCCTCGGTATTTTTTCCAACTTTCTCTCATTCTTGTGCCAGACTCCCTTCAATCTTAAAATGACTCAATTAAACTGGTATTGAACAACCATAGTTTCATTGCACTCCAGAAAGGTCACACTCGACAGGTTCACATTCTACATGGCCAAAGGTCGTCAAGTTTCAGGGGGCAATCCTATGCCATAATTTTAGCCTCAAACTTACTGCCGAAGCATACGATGGCACAGACTAAGCACAATGTTATCCTTCCATTTCTACTGAATTTAGGCAGATTGAGTGATACTGTCATACTCCCTTCAGCAACACATCAAGCCCCCAACCCCCACCCCACCATTTTACAAAAATACACAATAAAGTAGAGTCTCTTCCAGGAATTGAATTAATCAAATTATAATCAGGATTTATGTTGCTTTTAAATCAATAGCTTTGTGAAGGTACTGAGCATAAAACAAGAGTATTGTGGTGAAGGTGATTACAAATTTGGAATTTCAAAATGGGTTTGCATGTTGCTAAAAAAATTCTGGGATAAGGAAGCAGTTTGGATTATAAGAAATTTTTGATTAAAGTTAAACTGAGAGAGGCAGTAGGTAAATTGAATGTAAAATTGAAGACAGGATTGCAAAGGGATGATGTGATTAAAGAATTTTGAATTATAAAACGGGAAAGCTGAACTTGACGTGTCTTCACAAGAATTAGTTCAGGAGTGAGAGGTAAAGCAAAAGGTTATTACATCTCTGAATGGACCTCTCAAAATTTTAATTTAATGTTGATCTTGCTCTTTGTGCACCTTCTCTGCAGCCGTAACATTGTATTCCTCACTCTATTCTATTGCCCTAATGCACTTTTTACGATCTGCCAGCATTGCATACAAAACAAAACTTTTCACTGTATCTAGGTACATGTGACAGTAATAAATCAAATCAAATCAAGAAATCATTAGTAAGTTTGCAGATGACACCAAAATTGCTGGTGTAATAGATAGCAAAGAAGGTTATCTCAGAGTAGAACGGGACCTTGATCAGATGGGCCAATGGATCAAGGAGTAGCAAATGAAGTTTAATTTAGATAAATGTGAGGTGCTACATTTTGATAAGGCAAATTAGGGCAGGGCATACACACTTAATGATAACGTCCTGGGGAGTGTTGCTGAACAAACAGACCTTAGAGTGCAGGTTCATAATTCCTTGATAGTAGAGTTAAAGTAGACAGGATAGTGAAGAGGTTGTTTGGTACACTTGCCTTTATTGGTCAGTGCATTAACTATAGGAATTAGAAGCTCATGTTCTGGCTGTACGGGACATTGGTTAGACCACTTTTGGAATACTCCGTGCAATTCTGGTCTCACTGCTACAGGAATAATGTTGTAAAACTTGAAAAGGTTACAAGATTTACAAGGACATTGCCAGGATTAGAGAGGTTAAGCTATAGGGAGAGGCTGAATTGGCTGGGGGTTTTCTCTACATTGGATGCCAAGGGGTGAACTTATAAAGGTTTATAAAATCATGAGGGGCATGGATAGGGTGAACAACCAAGGTCTTTTCCCAAGTGTGGGAGAGTCTAATAATAGAGGGCACAGGTTTAAAATGAGGGGAAAGATTTAAAATGACCTAAGGGGCAACCTTTTCACACAAAGGGAAGTGCTTTTGTGGAATGAACTGCCAGTAGAAGTGGTGGAGGGTGGTACAATTACAACACTTAAAAGACATCTGGATGGGTATATGAATAGGAAGGATTTAGAGGCATTTGGTCCAAGTGCTGGCAAATGGGACTAGATTTATTTAGGATATCTGGTCAGCATGGGTAAATTGGACTGAAGGGTCTGTTTCCACGCCCTACAGCTCTATGACTCTATGAATCTAAAGGAAAACAGAATTGGAAATAAAAATGTTTAAATTTGAATGATGACAGAAAGAAACAAAGATGAATGGACAGAGTAGAGAAAAAAAGCAGAGGAATATAAAGGGACCCGGAATTGAAAAAGTTTAAACTTCTTGGAAACGATTGGAGAGACATAAAGCAGAAAGAGGAGGATGATTGTGACTCCAACAAGCGATCTAATTTGACTTTAATTAGCATTTAAATTTACAGAGATGGTACTTAAAGGTATTACATCTAATTTGTAAAGAGGTGAAATAGCTAAAAGACGTTTAGATCTTAATATTACAGTGTTGACATATGCAAATATGAATCTGTACAACAGTTGGGCAAAAGAACAACCCACAGTGTATGAAATTGTTAAAAGACCAATACTCAATGATTATGATCTTGTCACTGAAGCTTAGTAATTAAAATTTAGGATGACAAGAAAGAACTCTAACTTGTGAAACAAAATAAGGCCATAAAACTAAAAGAAGTAGGAACCATTCCACAATTCAATCATGGCTGATATGTTTCTCAAAATATAAGAGATAAAGAAAAGGTATGGGATCTGTTATAGAGTCATAGAGGTGTACATCACAGAAACAGACTCTTCAGTCCAACTCGTCCATGCCGACCCAAATTAATCTAGTCCCATTTGCCAGCATTTGGCCCTTATCCCTCTAAATCCTCCCTATTCATATGCCCACACAGATGCCTTTTAAAAGTTGTAATTGTACCAGCCTCCACCACATCCTCTGGCAGCTCATTCCATACATGCAAGCACCCTTTGTGTGAAAAAAATTGCCCCTCTGGTTGCTTTGAAATCTTTCCCCTTTCACCTTAAACCTATCCCCTCTAGTGGGTTCTCCTCACTGGGGAAAAGACCTTGACTATTCGCCCTGTCCATGCACCTCATGATTTTATAAACCTCTATAAGGTCACCCCTCAATTCCTGATGTTCCAGGGAAAATAGCCCTAGTCTATTCAGCTTCTCCCTGTAATTTAAACCTTCCAACCCCAGCAACATACTTATATATCTTTTCTGAACCCTTTCACATTTCACAGCATCTTTCCTATAGCAGGGAGACCAGTTGTTTTTATCACTGAAGTTAGAGAACAAAATTGAGATGGTAAGGGAAATCATGGTTATGGAAGAATTCCAAAATAATATTCCAATAAACCTGGATGAGTGCCAAAAATCAAAAACTTGAAAGATAGTAGTTCTTTCAGATACCAATGATATCTCATATAATCAATGAAGAAGAAAGACTGGAACCTCAAAGAGATGTAAGAAATCACATTTTTTTCCCCATTCTATTCAGACTAGGCATTCTACCTTTATTCATCACTGATGGTAGCTAGAAAGATAAAAACAGAAATTTCTGGAAAAGCTGAGCCGGTCTGGTAGCATCTGTAGAGAGAAATTAGAGTTAATATTTTAGGTCGAGTCTCTGATTTGCAGCTTCCGCAGTTCTTTTGGTTTTTGTGAAGTTAGGAAAATGTCTGGCCTATGGCCAAATAGAATTAGGCCCCTTTTTCCAAGGTGTAAAAACAGGGAAGTCTTGCTAAAACTATATAAGTCTCTAGCCACACACCTATGGTGAATAGTTTTGGGCCACTAATCTAGGGAGAGTTATAAAGGCATTGGGGGCAGCCCAGACAAGGCTCACTGAACTGATCAAGGATAAAAAGGGAGTTTCTTTTCAGGAGATGTTGAGTAGGATGGACCTGCACTCATTGCAGTTTAGAAGAAAGAGAGGTGAGCGTATTGAAACAAAGAAGATTCTTAGAGGACTTGACAGGGCAGATGTTGAGATATTGATTCCCTTTGAGGGAGAGTCTAAGAGTAGAGGACCAGAATCTCAGAATATATAGCCATTCAGTTAGGACAGAGATGAGGAGGAATTTCTTCTCTCAGAGGGTAGTGAATCTGCTAACTCTGTATTATTTAGTAAATTCAAGGTTGAGATGGACAGATTTTGATCAATCAGGGAATCACAGGGAAAAGGCAGGAAAATGGAGTGATGACTGTTAGATCAGCTAAGATTTCATTGAATAGTAGAATAGACCTAATGAGTTGAATGGCTTACTTCTGCTTTTCCATCTTATGGTCTTACGTAAGGTAGTTGTAAGCTGCCTTCTAAAAACATTGCAGTCTATCTGGTGTAGGGACACCCTCAGTGCTCTGAGTTCCAGCACTGTTCTTGTCCTTCTAAATGGAAGTGGTCATGGGTCTGGAAGGTGCTTTGTGAGGAATCTTGGTGAATTTCTGCACAGCATCTTGTAGATAGTAACAGAAGTGTGTGCTTTCAGTATGAAAGGACGGAATGTTTGAACATACGGTGTCAGTCAAATGGGCTGCTTTTTCCTAAATGGTGTCAAGCTTCTTGAGCGTTGTCGGAACTACAATAATCCAGGCAAGTGTGGAGTATACCATTTCACTCTTAACTTGCACCTTGGAGATGGTGTACAGTCCCTGGGGAGTCAGTAAGTGAGTTAATTGCTGCAGGATTCCTACCTTGGAGATGGTGTACAGTCCATGGGGAGTCAGTAAGTGAGTTAATTGCTGCAGGATTCCTAGCCACTGACCTGTATTTGTTGCCATAATATTTATATGGCTACTTATGAGGATACATTACCTTTCCCAATGAACTGCTGTCATGTTAATCATTTGCTTCATTACCTGAGTTGGCCATGCATAACTACAGGCTTCAATTCGTAAATCTCAGCACTGTCACCCGAGACCTGCATATATCAAAGACTACTTCTGTACTTGGTGGAAATCATAGAATCTCTGTGGCGCAGTTTGGAAAGCAGCCATTTGGCCCATTGAGTCTTCACCGGGCCTCCAAACAGCATCCTACCCAGACTCCACCCTATTCCTGCAACCTTGCATTTCCCATGGCTAACCCACCTGGCCTGCCCATCCCTAGACACTATAGGCAATTTAACATGGCCAATCCACTTAGCCTGCACATCTTTGGACTGTGGGAGGAAACCCACGCAGACATGGGGAGAAGGGGCAAACTCAAACAAGGACAGTCACCCAAGGCTAGAATCGAACCTGCTGTGAGGCAGCAGTATTAACCACTGAGCCACCATGCCATACAACCTGAAATCTAAGAAATGACTCGATGCATGTACGTTTTATGTCGAGGATATCTTAAGTTAATATAAGACTTCAGTTTTACAGGAGTGAGACATAATGTTTTATCATTCATTTGTTCTGTGTTTGATTAAGTGTGTAAAGTATCCTCCATCCTCTCTGCGTGTAATTCGTTAAGAGTTAGTATGGGCCACTGAGAAAAGCGAATCTAAGCTGTTTGTAAGTAGTTGTAAGCATAAGACCAGCCATTTTAAAGAACAAGGAACAAAGAAAACAAAGAACAGGCCTACACGAGGAACAGGCCCTTTGGCCCATCAAGGCTCTGCCTTTCTAAACTCATAACTCTTTGCTATGCAATCAATATCCCTCTATTCCCTGCATATTCATATATCTGTCAAGATGCCTCTTAAACATTGCCAGAAAAGTGATGGAGGCGGATATAATAGCAGTGTACACCAGGCACTTACCACCCTCTGTTTGAAAGACTTGCCTTTTGTATCTCTTTAAACTTTCCCCCTTTTACCTGAAACCTATGTCCCCTAGTAATTGATATTTCTACCCTGTGAAAAATCCAACTATCCATTCTATCCATGCCTCTCATAATTTTGTAAACCTCTATCATATCGCCCCTCATCCTTTGACATTCATGTGAAGTCAAAGCAAGTTTGTACAATCTCTCCTCGTAACTAATATCCTCCAAACCAGGCAACATCCTGGTTAACCATTTGTGTACCCTCTCCAAAAACCTCCACGTCCTTCTGGTAGCTTGGCAACCAAAACTGTACACAATATTCCAAATGTGGCCTAACTAAATTTCTACACAGCTGCAAAATTCCTTGCCAATTTTTATACTCTACGTCCTGGCCAATGAAGACAAGCATGCTATATGCCCTCTTCATCACCTTACCACCCTTGTTGCCACTTTCAGGGAACTATGGATCCCTCTGTATGTTGGTGCAACTGGATACACCCCTCTTGCATTAGATCTTTCAAAATACTTCATCTCACACTTGTTTGGAGTAAACTCCAGCTGCCATTTCTCTGCCCAAGTCTCCAGCCTATCCATATCTTGCTGCATCCTCTGGCAATCCTCCTCACTATCCACATCTCCCACAATTTGTGTGTCAACTGCAAACCTGCTAGTCATACTTCCTACATTCCCCTCCAAATCGTTTATATACATTCCAGACAACAGGAGTTCCAGCACTGAACCCTGTTGAGCACTCCAGTCAAAAAAAAAATACCCTTCAAGTGCTACTCCCTGTCTTTGTTAGGTAGGCCAGTTCTGTGTCCACCTTACCAGCTCACCACGGACCCCATGTGACTTCAACTTTTGTATCAGCCTTCCCATGAGGGACCCTGTCAAAGGCTTTAAAAAATCCATATCGTCAACATGTACTACCCTGCCCTCAATCATTTTTGTCCTTCTGCAAAACATTCATCCAGTTTGAGAGACACGGCCTTCCTCACACAAAGCCAATTCTTAAACTGACTTAAACTTACATAATTATGGTCACTCTTCCCGAAATGCTCCCCCACTGAAACTTTGATCACCTGGTTAGGCTTATTGCCCAATACCATGTCTAGTATTGCCCCTTCCCTAGTTGGACTATTTAAAATTATTTCAAAAAACTGATGTGGACATACCTAAAAAAGTTCTCCTCCATCCAAGACCCTGGCACTAAAGGAGTCCCAGTCAATACAGAGCATGTTAAAATCACCCACCACACTAGTCCTGTTGTTTTAACATTATTCCATAATTTGTCCACATATCTGTTCCTCTATCACCCACTGGCCTGTAGTACAATCCCATTGAAAGTGATTGAACACTTCCTATTCTTGAATTGTACCCAGCTAGCCTCACTGGATGAGCTTCCACAAGGCATCCTCCCTCAATTCAGCTGTGATATCCTCCGTAATCAGTAATGCAACTCCCCACTCCTTTTACATCCCTCTCTATCTCGTCTGAAACATCTAAATCCTAGAATGCTAAGCTGCCAGTTTTATTCCACTCCATAGCACTGAGTAAACCCCTTACCACACATCGAACATTGTCCGCCATACTTGAATATGTCTCAGGCATAAGACACAACACTGAGATTCATGCACAATTTTCCACGAAGCTCTGTGCCTCCTGTTTGCCCTGGAACCAACCCCTGATGAATTTCCAAACATTTACAAGTGCCACTGGTCATGTGGGAATACCATTCATGGTCAGTTGCTCATCATCTCCCTCTTATCAACTGGCTCACTGTCCCTTTCCAACAAATTGCTTTGAGCACCAATTGTTGCTGAGAAGAATCTTGTACCAAGTCAGAGATAAAAGGTACTGCAGATGCTGGAGAATCCGAGATAACAAGCATGGGGCTGGATGAACACAGCAGGTCAAGCAGCATCATAGGAGCAGGAAAACTTGACGTTTCGGGCCTAAACCCT
>JAHRHZ010000288.1:3110107-3155174 GCA_024137785.1 Ginglymostoma cirratum
TCCTGCTCCTATGATGCTGCTTGACCTGCTGTGTTCATCCAGCCCCATGCTTGTTATCTTGTACCAAGTCAAATGGGTTCTCCTTGTTCTATAGTATGCCAAATGTTCCAGAAGATGTATCTACATGGCTCATATGAACTGGCAATCCTTTCTATTCTCTGTGAAAGTTGCATGAAACAAGCACTACAGATAATATTACTCTTGTTACATCTGAATCATAACTATTGCAAAGAAAGGGCCAAGTAGCTTGTTTCTGGGCTGTGTATCTTATGCAATATTAGATAGTATTAGTGAGCAAGAAAATCTGAAGTCTTTAACAGCACTGGACGGCTTCCCCATGCGCAAAATTTTCTAGGAGCAGGAGAAGGCTAAGGGGCTCCTCAAGGTTGATCTGCCATTCAATGACATCATAGTCACTGATTGTAACTCCAATACCACATCACTGCACTTGCCTGATAACCTCTTGCTTGTCACAAATCTGTCTGCTTCTGTCTTAAAAATATTCAAACTGTTCTTCCACTACCTTTTCAAGAAGAGACTTCCGAAGACTGAGGACACTGTGAGAAAAAAAAATCCTAACTGCTGTTTTAAATGGACAACTACGGCGAGCCAACAAACCTCAACACCTACAACCTGAGCTACAGATCTACTCCAAAACCTTAGGACAGCTACTTATTTTTAGACATTTATCCTTCATTCTTGATTCTTCTATAGGAGGAAACATCCTTTCCACATCCACCATGTCAAGACCATTCTAAATCCTAAATATTTCAATCCAGGCCACTCACCATTCCAACTTTGAAACATATCACTGTTCCTTCACAGTCACTGGGTCAAAATCCCGGAATTCCCTCCCTAAGGGCATTGTGGGTCAATCCACAGCAGGAGGCTGCAGCGGTTCAAAAAGGCAGCTCACCACCATCTTCTCAAGGACAACTAGGGATGGGAAATAAAGGACGGCACGGTGGCTCAGTGGTTAACACTGCTGCCTCACAGCACCAGGGACCTGGGTTTGATTCCAGCCTCAAGCAACTGTCTGTGTGGAGTTTGCACATTCTCCCAGTGTCTGCGTGGGTTTCCTCCGACAGTCCAAAGATGTGCAGGCTAGGTGGATTGGCCATGTTAAATTGCTTGTAGTGTCCAGGGATGTGTAGATTAGGTGGGTTATAGAGGGATGGGTCTGGGTGGGATGCTCTGAGTGTCATGTGGACTTGTGGAAACAGACCCTTCGGCCCAACATTGTGGAGATTCTATGAAATGTTGATGAGCCAGCAACACCCACATCCCACAAACGAATAAAAAAAACAAAATCAAGTTGCCTCCTACTCTTCCTAACTCCAGCAGATTTAAGCCTTGGCTTTCCAACTTTTCCTCAGATGACAATCAGCTGATTCCAGGTATTAGTCCAGTAAGCCTTCTCTGAACTACTTCCAACTCGTTTCTCAGCTTCCTTAAATAAGGACACGAATACTGAACCCCATAATATAGATATGGTCTCACCAATATATATAACCAAAACATAATCTTGTTCATAATTGCGCAAAGTATAGTGTTCTACAAACTTTCCTAATCACTTGCTTTCTCTGCATGCTGACCTTTTGCAGTTCATGCGCTAGGACATCCAGATCATTCTGCATCTCAGACTTCTCCAATTTCTGACTATTTAGACAATATGCTTCTTATTTATTCTTTATGCCAAAATGGGCAATTTCACATTTTCCACTGTCAAACTCCATTTCTCAAAACTTTGTCCACTCACTTAACTGATGTCCCTTTGTAATCTCCTCTGCATAACTCAGGTTTATCAGCTGAATCATGAAATAATTTCTTTCCTAATTCTGTTGGCAGTTTTTTTTAAGATTACATTGCCAGTTTGGTTGAAATAAATTTGAGTTAAAAAGTAATTTGCTTCAAAATATGAACAGAGACAAAAATCTGTTCTAAAAATGCCCGAGATGTTAGAAACGTAGGAAGAGGAACCTTACGATACCTGAAGCCTGATGGTGTCTAATGATTAGAAAAGTCACCAGTTTTAACAAGCTTGTTAAAAGGAATTCAGTAAATTCCTTTCACTGAAGGAATGTCTGTGTGTGTTTAGATTTGATTAGAGCTTGTTAGAAAAGTGCTAATATTTGCTAATGTTCCTAAATTAAACAATTGACCACCTCTAATGCCTCCAGCTTTTCTGAAACAAGCATTTCATATTCCAGCAGCTTCACACTGGCTGCTCTCAGGCTTCTCCTCCATAATCCAGCCCTTAGTTATACAGTCATAGAGTCACAGAGTTATTGAGTTATAGGGTTATACTGCACAGTAACACACCCTTCAGTCTAACTTGGCTATGCTGACCGGATTTTTTTTTGAAAAAATATACTTTATTCATGAAATATAAAAATAAGCAAATTTACAGACCTACCCGGTCATACTGTCCGCTCTGGGTTACCCAGGGGGTACGTACGCCAACTAAAGGAAAAAAAAGCAAAAACAAAAAGAAAAAACTCCGACGGTTGTTTCACCGCGCAGTCCCAGTTGGCCCCCTGACCAGTTGGAGGAGGCCCCAGCTGGACCAGTTACAGAAAGAGCCCCTGTTATATTCCAGCCGAGGGGTCTTACACGGTGGTCTTTCCCCATCGCGCCTTGGCGGCGGCCACCCCAAGCTTTAGCGCATCCCTCAGCACGTAGTCCTGGACCTTGGAGTGCGCCAGTCTACAACACTCGGTCGGGGTTAGTTCTTTCAGCTGGAAGACCAGCAAGTTGCGGGCAGACCAAAGAGCGTCTTCTCAGCTATGCTGACCAGATTTTCTAAACTGATCTAGTTCCATTTGTCAGAATTTGGCCCAGATCTCTCTAAATCCCTCTTAGTCAGTTTCCCATCCAGATGCCTTTTAAATGTTACAACTGAACCTGCCTCCACCACTTCCTCTGGCAGCGCCTTCCACCCTCAACCTCTGTGTAGAAATGTTGCCCCTTCAGTCCTTTTTAAATCTTACCCTTTCACTTCAAACTTATGCCCTCTAGTTTTCGACTCCCCTATTGTAGTGATTAGAACGATGTCAGCCAGTTAGATCTCAAAGAGTATGATTCCCTGATTGGGCCTGTTAATTTGGTCCAATCAGGGACATCTGGCTGACTGACATAAAGAGGTGTGTCAGTGGTTCTGTTCACTCTAGGAGCCAACTTTGAGCTAGTTGGGTTAGTGCCATATACAATGCGCCTTAAATAAAGGATGACTTGGTGACAGGATACCAGCCTTTGTGGAGCTCTTCCAGTGGCGATGAGAGCAAAACACACTCCAAGGAGATTTGCCTGCAACAGTTGTCTTTGAGTTGGGGTATGCATTTCTAGCATCATGTTGTTATTTGGGAGGCTTGACTTGTTCAATCCTTCTGTTGAGGACTGGGCCTTTTGGAAAGAATGCATTTTTTTTTTCTGGGTAAATGACATTGGGACAGATGAAAAGCAATGAGTAATTCTCATGATAGCTTCTCGACCTGCAGTTTTCACAGTTATTCAGAAGTTAACTTTCCATGAAGCACCAGATAGCAAAACCTTTCAAGAATTAACTGATTTAGCTAAGGAATATTTATGACCCTAAGCCACCTCTAATTCTGAGATGCTATTGGTTTTACTTGACTGTTCAACAAACAGGGGAATCTGTCTCAGAATTTTTTTTTTTGGTGAAGTCAAGACAGGAGTAGCAGAGGCAGGTGATTTTTGGCTTAACCCTAAGTGAGATGTCAAGAGACAGATTTGTGGGGTTAATGATGTGACTGTGCAAAAGAGCCTATTAGCTGAATCCCAAATGGACTTCAGATGAGTATCGAGGATCTCTATGCAAAGTTAAGCAAGGGGTCTGTCCTTCCCAAAACTAGACATGAACTATCCATACCTGCATTTGTGATGAGATCAGTCCTAGAGGTATGCTACAATTAATACACATAATGGTTTATACCAATATAACGGACTGCCTTTTGGGATGTCATCAGCCTGTGCCATTTTCCAGCAGTCGATGGAGAACATTTTACAAGGTTGACTCCATGTTGCTAATAACTGGGATGACCAATAGAGTGTGGAGCTGGAGGAACACAGCAAGCCAGGCAGCATCAGAGGAGCGGGAAAGTTAGTGTTTCGGGCTGGGATACTGCCCTGAAGAAGGGTAATACCTGAAACGTTGACTCCTCCTTTTTCCCCCAGATACTGGCTGGCTTGCTGTGTTCTTCCCAGCCTCCTGCTTGTCTGCATACAATTTCAATTTGGAACACTGTCCAGCAAGGCAAGACGCAATTGCAGATGCCTTGAGCTGCCTTCCTCTGGTGAATACACTACTGGTAGTGCTGCCAACAGAAGAGTTTGTTCTGCTTTTAAACTTTCTGGACACCCTTTGAGTCACTGCTGACAATGTCAGTCTGTGGGCACAAAAGGATCCCAGCCTGGCCAAGCTAAAACAGCAGGTGGTGATGGGGAAAACAAGATGGCCATCACAACCGGAAATTGAAGCTTTACTGGGCCCGGTGAGACCAGATCATGATAGAGAACGGCGTATTATTAGGGGCAGCAAGTGTGATTGTCCTGAGTAAAGGTCACTGCCTGATATTCTCTGAACTCCATCCAGGAGTGTCCACAATGAAGATGTTGGTGAGAAGTTATGTCTTGTGGCCAGAATTGGATGCAGACTTATCTTCATTGCTGAGGCAGTGCCCAGAGTGCCAACAAGGACAAAATCACTGCCATCAGCTCCCCCACGTCCATGGGAATGGCTGGGTGAACCCTGAACTTGGTTACACATCAACTACACTGTTCCTTTCATGGGCAGTATGTTTTCAGTCAGAGCTTGCTGGATCAGTGTCATACACTATGCACGCGTGAATAAAGGGTGACTTAATGTCAGGATACCAGCCTACATGGAGGTTTTTCGCCTATCCTGAAAAAAAAAGCAATGATATTCACTGATATCCATGCCACTCATAATTTTATCAACCTCTATAACATCGCCCCTCAGCCTCTGATACTCCAGGGAATAAAGCCATAGCCCATTCAGCCTCTCCCTATGGCTCAAACACCCAAACCTTGGCAACATCCTTGTAAATCTTTTCTGATCCCTTACAAGTTTAACAACATCTTTCCTATAACAGGGAGACCAGAACTGAAGGCAGTATTCCAAAAGTGGTCTCACCAACGTCCTGCACAGTTGCAACATGACATTCCCAACTCCTATATTTCCAGAGAAGAGCTCTCTGCACTTTGGAAACGTAGAAACATGGAGAAGAGGAACAGGCCCATTCAAGCCTTTGAGCCTATTTTGCCATTCAGTATGGTCATGGCTGATCATCCAACTCAGTTCCCTGTTCCCACTTTTACCTCATACCCTTTGATCCCTTTAGCTCGAAGAGTTAAATATAACTCTATCTTGAAAGCATTCAATGTTTTGGCTTGAACCACTTTCTGTGGCAGAGAATTCTGCAGGCTCATCATTCTCTCAAAAATTTCTCCCCATCTCATTCCTAAATGACCTACTTACTCCTTATCCTTAAATCAGCACTCCCTGTTTCTGGGCTCCCCAGTCATCAGGAACATCCTTTCTGTCTGGTCCTGTTAGAATTTCATTGGTTTATCTAACACCTTTCACCCCCACACCCCCCACCACCACCCATTTTTCTAAACTCCAGTGAATATAGTCCTACCCAATCTAATCTCTCTTCATGCATTAGTTGTGCCATTCCTGGAATTAATTTGGTAAACTTTTGATGTACTTCCCCCTTGGCCTAAAAACCTTCCGCAAATATGGAGATGAAAACTGCACGCAACATTCCAGGTGTGATCTTACCAAAGCCCTGTACAATTACAGCAAGAAAGCCTCTTCATTTGATGGTGTTACCTTGCTGTCGTTTGCAGCCGTCACCCCTCAGTCTTTGCAAGAAGCAGGGCAGCTTTAGACATGACCTGAGCTCCTTTAAGAGATCACTTTAATCTGCTCCTTGACCCCTCACAACTCTTCATGCACTGTGCATGCTGTATCTTTCTGTAAAGGAAGGCAAAGGAATTGATGTCACTAGAAAATGCAACATCGGTTCTCTGCAGTTCAGCAGCAATGTGAAGCAGTGGTGTTGGTGTCACTTTGCAGGGACAGTTTGTGGACTTTTTAAACATTTATTTATGGGATGTGTGCATCACTGGTTAGACCAGTATTTATTGCCTGGAGGGCGGTTAAGAGTCAACAATGTTGGCGTGAGTCTGAAGTTGCATGTAGATCAGATAGGGTAGAGACAATGGTTTCCTTCCCTAATGGACGTTAGTGAATCAGAACAGTGTTTCCCCCAACATTCAACTGCAGCTTCATGATCATCATTAAATTGTTAATGCCAGATATTTGCTGAATTCAAATTCTACTGTTTACCATTGTGGGATTTGGACCAAAGTCCCTAGAACATTGGCTATATCTCTGGATTAATAGTCGAGCAACAATACCACTAAGCCATTACGTCCCCACGATATAAAGATTACAGATAGAGTTCTCATGAGACACTTCATATCCATTTCCTCTTTGTGGGCCTTATATACTCTTCACTTCCTCTCTTGTTTTAGATGCACTGTGAAGACTGCACTCAAGCACAACGGGATTACAACAGGAGCTGACTGCAGTGATCCTGGAGTAACCTGAAAGTTAGTGTGGGTATCCTGTTCTGGAACGGTGAGCAATCCTGTACTACGTGTTCTGTTTTGCTGACTTTAGGTTTAAAGTACTGAGACAGTTGGGCAAAGAGGGCTGGTATAGTGGTTCAGTGGTTAGCATTGCTGCCTCATCAGTGCTAGGGACCTGGGTTCAATCCTACCGTAGGGCAACTGCCTGTGTAGAGTTTGCACATTTTCTGCATGGGCTTACTCTGAGTGCTCTTGTTTCCTCCCGCAGTCCAAAGATGTGCAGGTCAGGTGAATTAGTCATGGGAAATGCAGGGTTACAGGGGTAGTGTAGGGGAGTGAGTTTGTGTGCAAGGTTCATGGGTGTGGACTTGTTAGGCTGAATGCCCTATTTCCACACTGTGGGTATTCTGTAACTGAAGGCCGTAGGAATGATAATTCTGCTGGAAATCAGGAGTACAATTCCTTCACATGTCAAATTGATGGTGACTGCTTGATGGAAAGAAATGACTCTCATCATCTACAACTCTTTGTGGCTAATGAGTTCCTTTGGAAGATGAGTCACTGTTGCACATGTGACCGCAATATTATCAAACAGCAAAGTCATAATGATTTATTTCTCATGATGTTGGCAGCGTAATAAGTATTGACCAAGGATGACTACCCTGGTCTTCTGTGACTAAGAAAATTCGACACCAACACACTTCCTTGGAAGTATCCCCCTGAATTTTGTGCTTCAGTTCCCAAAACCACAATTTTCTGAATCAGATATGAGGGGATTGCCACTAACACAGCGCAATTTAAATAGTCATGCTAGAGGTAGGGCTGTGCTAGACCTAATCCCATGGAATGAATTAGCCAAGTGGTTGAAATTTCAATGGCAGAGCATTTTGGGGACAGTAACCATGAATCTGTAAGTTTCAAAGTCGTTATGGAAAGGGATAAGGATAGTGCAGAAGTGAAGTGCCTAAACTGGGGGAAAACCAATTTCAATATCATTAGACAGGAACAGGCAAACATAGACTGGGAAGATATGTCTACGTTTGGTAAGTGAGAGTATTTTAGGAGTAGTACAGTGAGAATTCAGGGCCAGTGTGATCACAGAATCCCTACAATGTGGAAACAGGCCATTTGGCCCAACAACTCCATATCGCCCCTCTGAAGGGCGTCCCATCCTGACTCATTCCCCTACCTTTCCATTTCCCCATGTCTAACCCCCCTAACCTAAACGTCCCTGGACACTAGATGCAATTTAACATGGCCAAACCACCTGCCCTGCACATCTTTGGGCTGTGGGAGGAAACTGGAGCAAACTCACACAGATACAGGGAGAACGCGCAAACTCCACACAGACATTCACCTGAGTTCCTGGTGCTGTGAGGCAGCAGTGCTAACCACTGAGCCACTGTACTGTCTAACTATGCAAGGATATCTAAGAACATTGAAGAATAGCTAAGAAAAACGTAATTAACAATAAGTTTAAAATGAGGAGTAGGTGGTTTAGAGGACATCTGAGAAAAGATGTTTTCACCTGAGTGGTAGAAATATAGAGCACACTGCCTAAGAGGGTGGTGGAGGTAGATACTCTTGCAACATTTAAGAAGAAATTAGATGAACAGTTAAAATGCCAGAGCATAACAGGTTATGGACTAAGTGCAGGTAAAATGGGATGAATACAGTTTGGTGTTTTTTGGTTGGCATAGTCATGGTGGGTGGAAGGGCCTGATTCCATGCTGTATGGCTTTGATTCTAATGCCAAAGAACAAAATGCCTACCAACATTTAAAGTTTTACCTTAAAATCAAAAGCAAGGTATCTTCCTGTGGGAGAAACTATTTTCTGAGACGTATTATCAGAGGATTCCTAACATTTACATTTCATTGAAAGGGTCTTCTTTTTGTACTATTTGTAAGTCTCCTACTTTGCAAATGTATGCATTAACTCTGTCCAGATTCCTCCCACTTTCGTGTGACATGGTATTACTTAACATTATTCTTTAATGAATCAGTGAAGGTTCCTTTATGAATGGTTTGTTTTAAACGATTTGAATTTTTTACGGTCACGTGTATTTTAAAGTGAGAAAAATAGTAAAAATAGTGAAGAGCTTTTCTATTGTTGCCACAATTTAGCACCATTTTGAATAGTTTTAAGAATAAGAAAAACATCGAAAGATATAACTTAAGACAGTCCATCAGTCCTGAACCAGCTTATCATCAATGATGCCTATGCCACTATCCCTCCTCCACTGCCTCGCTGACATCTACACCAGATGCAACCAATGTTGAAGTTGACACTCTTCAGGAGCCATCATTTACCACCAGGCTGATTCTCCTTTGGCACTGCCTCTCTGCTGCCTGTGCTGGGCCTGCCAAATGTCAGAATTGCATCTCCTGCCACTGGACCTCTCTTGTCAGTGTTGCTATGCTCCCCATCCACCGCTGCCAGCACTGGACCCTACCATCAACAAAGTTGCCATTCCTCAGGCACCACCTTTGGCCGCTGGGCCCACCTCGCCAATGTCAACTCTGCCGATGTAGCAGCCATCAATTCCGATGCCAGGCCCCATGATCACCCTGGAAAAGTAAGTATGGGCTCACTCGCCACCGCCACAAAGTACACACAGGGCCCACTCATGACCGCCATGAGATCCACGCTGGGCCCACTTGAGTCTGTGCTGGGATTCATTGCTGTCGCTGACAGTAAGTAAGGAAGTAAACAAGAAAGAGGAAAAAAAGAAAAGTGTCGAGTGGACGAGCCCCAGCATAGGACCTGTACTCCCCCACCATCTGAAATCGTGAGCTTTATCCAGTTGATTTATTTGTGATGTTTTATACTCATCAGGATATTCCTTCACTTGTCCTCTATTCTTTCATCTCAACATAATTCTTCATTAAATGTTTTTCAGTGAAGATGCTTCATTTCTTTGTCTTTATAAGTGTTGTCGTATTTTGGTTTCCATTGGTATTCCTGCAAAAGAAAAATGATTTCCATTTCTGTCAGTTGGATGGTTCCAGTTTTTCTTATGTAATTTTTTGCTGAAGTGAAATAAGGCCCAGCCCAGGGCTATTTTTTTCAATGATTTCAGTGAAATTAAAACACTTGCTGCTCCTCAAAACTGTTCAATTGTTGGTAACTAGACTTTAGAAATGACAGATCTTGGGCATCAAGTTTGTAACTTAAGCAAAAATGAACATATTATTCATAATGTAAATTTAGCAGAACACAAATGAACGGCTAGGCTGCCTAATTAATATCTATGATCTGAGTCCAATTTTTTTTTCAATTGTAAACACCGCACTAAGATACCAACATACAGTTAAGGGATAAATTAAAAAGAAAATAATTATATATTTGACTTTGCAATAACTGTCCCAATGATGAATACCAGGCCTTCATGAAATCCTTTGATGATGGGCATATAATAGGCTGTTAGGACTATATATTTGTTTGAATTCAAACAGCTTCAACAGATCTTTGGAGACTGGGGTTCTTTTCTCAGAACTTTTAACAAGTTAATAACTGGACAGTAACTAGAAAGTAAAACCATAAAATAGCTTCCCAATCTAGCAGCTTCTCAAGCAAAGAGATAACAAGCATGGGGCTGGATGAACACAGCAGGTCAAGCAGCATCATAGGAGCAGGAAAACTTGACGTTTCGGGCCTAAACCCTTCATCAGAAATCTCAAGCAGTTTTGCTTCTCAAGCAAAACTGCCTTCACCCCAAAACCCAGTTAGAGCCAAATCAATCAATACTTTTTATTTTAATGTTGTCTGTAGTTGGCTGGCCAGCACCGGTCCTCCCCCAATTGTTCATCCAACCAAATGCCATAGCAGTTGAGCATAACAACACCAGGGTGCCAAATCAATTACAAGGTCTTAGAGCTGGAACTAATCTGCCATTAACCTTCCAGGCTCGTTCCTAAATGCAAATATCCGCCCTTTGTTCTCTCTTTCTAAGGAAAAAAAAAAGCCATTGTTCAAAGGTCAGTCTTCAATCCTTAACTTCCAGTTCCAAACCAAACATGGGAAAATTAGAAGAAAAAGTCTCAATGGTCTCAACGCTTTTATTAAGCCCACAGACTGACCAGACAGGCTACGATTAAGCCTTCAGAAATTTTTGTTGCCACTTTAATTACACTTAATGGCCATTGCTTTGCATCATCAGGTACAAAATCATATTAAAGAAACTAATGGGGAAGGGAGAAAATGCAACTCTATTCACATTAGAAAACCCCAGAAAGTCTGCCAAATCCAAAACCAGATTGGAGCAGATCAATATAAATTGTGTTCTTGGAAATTAAGCATATCTGTTTCACAGGAAGGATGAACTATTTTTCTCTATGCTACTAGAAATTGACAAGTTAAATTTAAAAATTAGTTGATTAATCTGCAAAATGAAACATTAGCTCACCTTTTAAGTATTTTGATGCTGCACCCACCAAGAATATAGTTGAGACTGACCTTAAGTGGTCAGTACAAGTTCTTTGGGCTTGCATAAGAATGTTTTTATAATCTGAAGCATTCTGTCATCTGTTAAATTATTCTCAGGCAGAAAGTGATTACATCTAAACACACAAATCATACATTTGCGACTCAGTTCCTTGAATATGCTCCACCATTCTATAAGATCATGGCTGATCAGATGGCACCACATTCCCAAGTATATGTGGTAACCATTCATCCCCTTGCTTAACTATTTACCTCTATGTCATAAGCAAAGAGCGAATTGTGTTGACTTTGCATTATAATGGATTTTCCAGTTCTAAGCCCAAGAGAGCAAAGTTTTGTTTGATTGATTTCTCTTCATGCTCAAGTAACCCAAAGATGTCAAACCCTAGTTTTTAAATTCTAATTCAGTTTGTTTCATTTACAAAAATGTTCGAAATGCAAAGGAATTGCTTTGTTCCTCTGTATGCACATACAGGAAACTAAGGCAGAGGACAGGAGAGAAGATAAATTCGAAATTACAGGCTTTGGTAAATCTAGGGGTATTAAAATCGGTTTATTTGCATTTCAACTTTCAGGAGGTCAGAGTCCAATAATAGTTTCCTCAGTGAGCTAGATCCAGTAGTTTTTCCTTGTGCAGGCAAAGCGAAAGCTTCTTTCCAGCCAGGGAGACAGGGATGGAGGGGCCAAGGCAGGCCGCCACGTTGGCCTGGAGTACTGTTCTCCCTCTAGATGTCAAACTGAGCTAGACTCTTTGAAGTCAAGATGCACTGATTTCAGTGATTTGACAAGGACAGGTATTTCAGACACTGTTTATCTCAGTGGACTCTCCTAGCTGGAAACAAATGGTATGTCTCCAAGTCCTTTGTCAGCTTTAGCTGGAATGTGTCTACAATATACAGTGTTCAGAAGATTCTGGGAATACAGCCATGTGATTAGTCTCTGCTATTCTCAGTTCACCATTTTTATAAGAAATAGGACTTAAACATGAAAATACAGAAGAGGATGGAGTTTTCTGTGCGTTTCCGTACGCACAGTCTGGCCATGACAGCTGTCTTAAAAATAGTCAAAGACTGTTTCTATCCTTTTTGAGGAAGAGAGATTCAAAGGCTCATGATCTTCTGTCAGAAATAATTCAAATCACTTGCCTTTTATTCCTCCAGCCAAAATGGAAAATTTCACACTTTCCCATGTTACACTCAAATTAACAAATTTAAATTGCCAATTCACTTAGCCTATCTATACCCCTTTGCACCATCCTTCTGTTCTTCTTCACAACTTTGTTTCCTACATATATTTCGGTCATCAACAAATTTAGCAACTATTCCTTTAGTCCTTCATCCAAGTCACTTATATAAATTGTGATAAAGTTGACGCCTCATCACTGATCCCGGTAATCACATGTTAAATGTTACCTGGCCTGCTGTGTTCCTCCAGCTCCACACTGTGTTATCTCTGACTCCAGCATCAGGGTGCTGGATGATAGCAGAGGGATGTTTTTGTGTTTGGAAGCCGATGACCAGCAGTATACTACAGGGATCAGTGCTGGGACTGTTGCTGTCTGTTATAGAACATAGAACATAGGACAGTGCAGCACAGTACAGGCCCTTCGGCCCACAGTGTTGTGCCGAACTTTTACCCTAATCCTAAGGTCTATCTAACCTCCACCCCTACCTTATACTATCATCCATATGCCTGTCTAATAGCTGCTTAAATGCCCCTAATGAGGCCAACTCCACCACCCACTCCAACAATGCATTCCACGTCCCTACCACTGTCTGAGTAAAGAACCTACGTCAAACATCTCCCCTGTATCTACCTCCACTCACTTTAAAACTATGCCCCCTCGTAATAGTTAGCTCCACCCTAGGAAAAAGTCTCTGGCTGTCCACTCGATCTATACCTCTGATCGTTTTGTACGCCTCTATCAAGTCACCTCTCATCCTTCATCGCTCTAAAGAGAAAAGCCCTAGCTCACTCAACCTTTCCTTGTAAGACCTTCCCTCCATTCCAGGCAACATCCTGATAAATCTCCTCTGCACCTTTTCCAACACTTCCACATCTTTCCTGTAATGAGGCGGCCAGAAATGGACACACTACTTCAGATGTGGCCGAACCAGGGTTTTACATATATTAACAGCTTGGATGTGGATGTAGAAGGTATAATTAGAAAGTTTGTAGATGACACAAGGATTGTGTTGTTGATAATGAGAAGGATGGTCTCAGGCTACATTCTGATATTGATTTGCTGGTAAATTGAGCAAAGCTGTGGCAGGTGGAATTTAATCATGATAAGTGTGAGGTGGCGCATTTTGAGAGGTCTAATAAAGGAAGGATATACACAATGAATGGTAGGTCCCTAGGGAAAACTGAGGAACAAATTGACCTTGATGTATTAGTCCATAGATCCCTGAAGGTGTTAGAACAGGTAGATAGGCCGGTGACGGAAAGCATACTGGATGCTTGCCTTTATTAGCTGGAGTGTAGGAGCAAGGAAATCTTGTTACAACTTTATAAAACATTGGTTAAGCCATGGGTGGAATACTCTGTCCAGTCTGTTCCTATGCTGTCTGAAGGGTGCAACTTCACTGGAGATGGTGCAGAGGTGATTCAGCAAGGTGTTGCCTAGGATGAAAAGTCTCAGTTATGAGGAGAGGCTGGATAGGCTGGGTTTGTTTGCTTTGATAGAGAGGAGGCTGAGGGTGAATCTAATTGAGGTATACAAAATTATGAGAGGCATAGACAGACTAGGTCGTGAGAATCTTTTTTCCCCATGGCAGACCAGTCTAAAACTAGAGAGTATAAGTTTATGATGAGGAATAATTGCTTAGAGATCTAAGCAAAACTTTTTTTTTCACCCAGAAGGTGCTGCCTGAGAGGGGGGGGTGGAGGCAGGTACTCTCACAGCATTCAAGAAGCATCTGGATGAGCATTAAAAATGGACACCTGTATCATACTGGGGCTGGCGTTTTAGCAAACTACAGGCTCGGTGCAGAAGAGAGAGTTCTAAACTAAATAATTGAAGCAAGGGCTTAAATTTAAGAAGATATTGTAAATCAAAGTATAGAGACCAAGGCAAGCGGGAAAATATTAACATGGGAAATAGCAAATTGTGACAGGAAGCGATGAAGAGCACGAATCTAATTGTGAATCAGTAGATAAGACTAGAGATTATAAATATAATAAAGGGATAAAACTAAGTGCTCTGTGTTTGAATGCACAGGGCGTTCAAGACAAATCAGATTAACTGATTGTGCAAATAGAGATAAATAATCATGACTTGCTAGACATTTCAGAGGCATAGATTAGAATCTGACCAGTGAAGATCACATGACGTCTAGGAAGGACAGAAATCTTTAAAAGTTGAAGGATTTGTTCTATTAATTAATAATGACAACAGAACGAAGAGAGAAGGGTGACTTAAATCCTGGATACATGATGTAGAAGTGGTTTAGATAGAAATGAGAAATGAAAAAGGCAAGATGTCACTTGCGAGAAAGTGTAAAGTCCCCCTAACAGTTGTCACTTGGTAGGACAAAACACAAAGGAAGAAATAATGGCAGATTGTCACAAAGGTTGAAATAGGGAATTTTAATGCACATCTTGTTGGAAAGATCAGATCAGCAAGTATAGCCTCAATGAAGAGTTCCTACAATAATTTGGTAATAATTTATTACATGAGCACGATAGTAGTGTCCTTAACTCTGAGCCAGGAAGCCCAAATTCAAGTTACACCTGCCTCAAAGGTGTGCAGTAACATTTCTGAACAAATTGATTAGAAAATAAAGACATAACTTTTTATAGTAGAAAGTTCTGGAGCAAAGCAGAGAGCAAGCTGTACTTGACCCAATGTTGACGGTGAGATGGGAATAATGAATGATGGTCATAGTGAAGGCATCCCTAGGCAGTAGCAATCATAATGTGATTGAATATTATATTCAGTTTGAGGGAGAAAAGATTGAGGTCAAGGCTAGTATTTTCAACTTAAATAGGGGCAATTATGAGAGTACGAAAGCCGAGCTAGCAAAAGGGAGCTGTTAATTTTAGTCAAGGGACAGATACAGGGGTAGAAATTTAAGACGATATTTCAGAATCCACAGAATAGATGCATTTAAATAAGAAAGAAAATATCTAAGGGGAGGACCCACCATCTAAATTCATTTAAAAAGAGTTAGAGGTTAAAGCTTAAAAGGTGATCTCTATATTCTATTTTTCCACTGTGGATCAACCTCTTGGTACTCCTTTGCTGAATTCTAAACTGCTCCCAGTCCTCAGGCTTACAACTTTTTCTTGCAACTTTATGACACCCCTTTGGATCTAATACTAGGTTTAATTTCTTTTTTAGTCATGGGCCACTATTCATCTGTGTTTTGCACCAGAAAAATTGTATATCTATCACATTGTGTACATTAATTTCTTAAACTTAATTTTTTTTAAAAAAAAATCTAAATAAATTCTTGCTGTCTGTTTTGATATTTCTTGGTAACTTCCTCTCAATCTCGATATTTTTCAACTCCTTAATCTTGTATTTACTGTTTGCTATTTTTAATATTCAGGCAAATAACAGTGGACTATAATAGCTTCTATAAGTGTGTGAAAACACAAAAGATTGTGAGAACAGTCGGCCCCTTACTGTCAATAAGAGAATTGATGACAGCGAGAAAGGAAATACTAGAGTACTTAAACAGCTACTTTAGTTCTGCCTTCAAGGAACAAAGCACAAATAACTTCCCGGAAATACTTGGGAAGCAAAGGCCTTAGTAAGGAGGAGGAATTGAAATAAAGCAGTATTTGTAAAAGAAATAGTGCCGGAGAAATTAATGCAAGTCAAGGCTAATTAATTTCCAGGGCTTTGTAATCCACACCTGAAGGAAGAAAAGGAGGTGGTCAAGGAAATAATGGATCTATTGGTTGCTATCTTTCAAAATTCAGTTAAATCTGGAAGACTCCTGGCAGAGTTAAGGATACTTTTTTCCTCTATTTATTTGTGGGATGTGGGCATCGCTGGCTGGCCAGCATTTCTCCTCCATCCCTAGTTGTCCTGGAGAAGGTGGGGGTGAGCTGCCTTCTTGAACCACGGCAGTCCACTTGCTGTAGATTGACCCACAATGCCTTGAGGGAGGGAATTCCAGGATTTTGACCCCGCGACAGAGAAGGAACTGCGATATATTTCCAAGTAAGGATAGTGAATGGCTTGGAGGGGAACTTGGAGGAAGTGGTGTTCTCATATGTCTGCTGCCCTTGTCCTTCTAGTTGGAAGTGGTCGTGGGTTTGGAAGATACTGTCTGAGGATCTTTGGTGAATTTCTGCTGTGCACCTTGTAGATAGTGCACACTGCTGCTACTGAGCTTCAGTGGCGGAGGGAGTGAATACTTGTAGATGTAATGCCAATCAAGCGGGATGTTTTATGCTGGATGGTGTCAAGCTTCTTGAATGCTGTTGTGGCTGCACATATCCAGGGAAGTGGGGAGTATACCATCACACTCCTGATTTGTGCCTTGTAGATGGTGGACAGGCTTTGAGCAGTCAGGAGGTGAGTTAGTCACCAGCTTCTGGCCTCCTCTTGTAGCCATTGTGTTCATGTGGTGAGTCCAGTTGAGGCTCTGGTGAATGATAACACCCAGGATGTTGATAGTAGGGGATTCAGTGATGGTAACACCATTGAATGTCAAAGGATGGTGGTTAGATTGTCTCTTATTGGTGATGGTCATAGCCTGGCATTTATGTGGCTCAAATGTCACTTGCCACTTGTCAGCCCAAGCCTGGATATTGTCCAGATCTTGTTGCATTTGAGAAAATATAATCACATCATTTAAAAAAGAGGAAGGAAAGAAACAGAATTACAGGCCAATTAATCAAATCTCAGATATAGGGAAATTACTAGGGCCTCTTATAATGGAATCACAGAGTCATAGTCATACAGCAGCAAAACAGACCCTTCAGTCCATGCCATACAGACTCCCAAACTAAACTAGCCCCACCTGCCTGCACTTGCCTCATATCCCTCCAAACCTTTCCTATTCATATACTTATCCAAATGTCTCTTAATCATTGTAATTGTATCCAT
This sequence comes from Ginglymostoma cirratum, assembly GCA_024137785.1. Taxonomy (NCBI): domain Eukaryota; kingdom Metazoa; phylum Chordata; class Chondrichthyes; order Orectolobiformes; family Ginglymostomatidae; genus Ginglymostoma; species Ginglymostoma cirratum. The sequence continues at coordinate 3,127,256 of JAHRHZ010000288.1, forward strand.
ATCCATCACTTCCTCAAGAAGTTCATCCATACACAAACCATTATCTGTGTAAAGAAATTGCCCCTTATGCCTTTTTAAAAATGTATCCCCTAGTCTTGAAATTCCCATCCCAAGGAAAAGACAGGTATTATTAATTCTATCTATACCACTCCTTATTTTAAACTTCTATCAGGTTACCTCTCAACCTCCTACACACCATAGAAAATAGTGATAACAGAAAACTTAAAAAGCATCAACAGTTAGACAAAATCAAGATGGATTTACGAAAGAAAAACCATGTTCAATAACCAACTAGTTTTTAACTAGTAGCATAGAAAAGGAAAACCAGTGGATGTAGTGTATTTGGATTTTCAGAAATAGTTTGATAAAGTCTCAGATGAGAGATCTGTATGCAACAATTAAAATACTTGGCATTGGGGCTAATATACTGGCATGGATTGAGAACTGGTTAGCAGGCAGGCATAAATGGCCTTTCTCAGTTGGAAGGTGATAATAGGAAGGGGACTGCAAGGATCAGTGCTTGGTCTCCAGCTATTCACAATTTGTATCAACCACTTTGAGGAGGAACCTAATATAATATTTCCAAGTTTAGAGATGATACTGAATTATATGGAATTGTGAATGGTGAGGAGCATGAAAGAATTTTAAAAGCAATTTACACAAGTTGAGAGTGGCAAGAAGTAGGTACGGTATAACTTGGATGATAGTGAAGCTGTCCACTTCAGGAGGAAACACAGAAAGGCAGGGTATAATGGACATAGCGACATAGACATGGTTTGGGAAATGTTGATGCAGACCTGGGCATCCTTGTTGACTGAAGGAAGGTATGCTGGTTTAGCAAGCACTTCAGAACAGATCTGGAATGTTGGCCTTTACTGCAAGAGGTATCGAGTACAGAGGCAATGATGTCTTAAAGCAGCTGCAACTGCACCTCGTATGGTTCAGTCTCCTTATCTAAGAAAGGATATACACATCAAGGGAGTGCAGTCAAGTTTCACTAAACTGATTCCTGGGATGGCAAGTTGTCATATGAAGAGAGAATAAGCCAACCAGGCCTGTATACAGTCAATAAAAACTAGAAGAACTGCAGGTTCTGGAACAGCTTTAGGGTTTGAGCTGTCCCATGTCCTTACCTCCACCCCCATACACCCAGCCTTGTGATTACGTCATCTGCTATGACACTCAGCCCATTGTTAGCCATTAATCGCTATTCACTCTCCCAGCCTGATTGACAGACTAAGGATTGGATAACAATCTGTTTTTCTCTCTCTTTGGGCTCAATCCCCATTTATTGTTTAAATCCTTACCCCCTCCCCAACCCTAACTTCTGCATTAACAAAATGACATTTTCCAGTTACCAGTTACTAGTTCTGAGGAAGGGTCACCGGACCCGAAACGTTAACTCTGATTTCTCTCCACGGATGCTGCCAAACCTGCTGAGCTTTTCCAGCAATTTCTGTTTTTTTTGTTTCTGTATTCAACAAAACTTAGAAGAATCTCACTAAAATATATAAAATTCTGACAGGGTTTGACAGATTGAATGCAGGAATGATGCATCTTCAATCTGGGAGTTCAAGAACATGATTCACTGTCTTAGGATAAAGAGTAAATCAAATAAGACTGAAATGGGGGGATGTTTCTTCTGTGGGGTCATGTTTGAATAATGACTGAAATTGGTGAGTGGTGAAAATAGCCTCTCTATTCAGCTTCCCCGGTAGCACAGCTTGGGGCAGCAATGGAATCCGAAGTACAGTTCTTACAGTAGTCTCTTTATACACAGTTCTTACCTACATTAAAATTCCAGCACTTTGGTGTTACATAGTTGCATCTATCGTATACAAAAGTTTGTGTGACATCTGTCCTGGGGAAGCAGAAGATAACAAGGTGTAGAGCTGGATGAACACAGCAGGCCAAGCAGCATCAGAGGAGCATGAAAGCTGATGTTTCGGGCCTAGACCCTTCTGGGTCGGCCTTCCTGCTCCTCTGATGCTGCTTGGCCTGCTGGGTTCATCCAGCTCTACAACTTGTTATCTCAGATTCTCCAGCATCTGCAGTTCCTACTATATCTGGGGAAGCAGGAGATGGTTTAAACACTTGCTAAATGCTGGCTAATCCTGATGGGATTAGAGTGTCTGTCTGGTCTGCCTGCATAATTAAGAGGTGTTAGTTCTTTTATCTTTTAAATTAGTAAATATACCAGACCTATATGATCTAACTAAGTTTGAAATTATATGTGTGCTAAATAAAAGTACAGAGGATATTAAGCTGATTTCGGCAACTGGGCCATGAGACTTTATTTACTATTTTCAGCTTTGACAGTTCTTACACATTTATTCATGCAATTTCACAGAAGCACTGTATTGATAGTAAATTTCTTAAAGGGGATAGAGGCTCTCGGTGGATATATGAGTGGGAGTGAGTTAACAAGTGGGAAAATGGGTAGATGTGTGAATGGGTGAGTGAGAGAGTGAGCATGAATTAGTGGGTGTGAGTGAGTAGGCAATGGGATTAGAAGAGTGAGTGAATGAGTGTAGTTAGTAGGTGTGAGTGAGTGGGTAATGGGATTGGGTGAATGAATGGGTGAATAATAGGATGGAAGCAAGTTGTTGATGGTGGAGAGGAAGTGGAGGTCTTAGGCTGAAAGAGTTAGTTCGGGTTGAGCCAGAGTTAGTCACATCAGTGAGCATAAATTGAGTCAACGGGTGCGGGTGGACAGTTGGGCTATCTTGGGAAATAATTGGGTTGGGTTGAGTCAGTGATAGTCATGCTGATGTTGAAGTTTGGATGGAGTTTAGTCAGGCCATGGAGTTGGGGCTCGTGTTGGACAGGGGTCAATTGTTCAGAATGTTGTTGGGGCAGGAGTCCTGAGGCAGCTCTGGGTTTAGTCAAGGGAGATTGTTGTGTTGATGGGTAACCTAGATGCAGATGCTGGTTGATTAGTTTACACCGAATGGATTAATTACTGAATGAAACAGTGTAGTATTTCTAGGTTAAGAATCTCGGTAAGTGTTACATCTCTAGACCAAGTCTCGGTCACTGAAAAGGAGATATCAGCAGAAGGTGCATGGCCACATAAATCAGTCAATCAGAAGCTTAAACATTCAACGTAATGTTAGAACATATGGATAAACCAGCACTTTTGATGGATCCATAACCACAACAGCAAGAGGTTAGCAATGTTTGTCTTTTCACTTTGTCCAGTCTCCTCTCCATATTGTACAAAAGACAAAGAGAGGTTGGGAAAGATCAAGAGATAGATTTCCAAGGACTGAGAGATTGTAATTGTCATAAAAGATCAAATAGGCTGAAGCTCTTTTCTCTCGTATAGTGAAGGAAGAGCGCAACCCAATAGTGATCTCCAGGATGATGGAAGTATTTTACAGAATAATGATAGAGAAGAGGTTTCCACTTGGGGACCAGGTCAAAAAGAATTATTGTGAATATGTAACTAAATAAATATTCTATAAATATAGGATGATCATTAACAAATCCAGTAAAGAAAGCAGAAATAACCTCATGACGCAGAGACTAATTAAAATGTGGAACAAGAAATAGTTGAGGCAAATAGAATAATATATTTAAGTAACAGAGGAATACATCAATAGAGTTCGTTGAAAAGGGTAGGAAGAAGGTTGTGTGCGCGTAACCATACAGATATCAGACTGAATGGCCTGATTTTGGGTAGTAAGTATATTGCAGCTTCCGAAGATTTGTGAACAAAATTGAACTTCTCTGACTTGATGTCTCATGTGAGAAGCCATTGGGAGAGCTGGGAGCCACTGGAATAGTTTTGGCAGAGACTCCTGGGCTGTGGTAGGCCAAGAGCATGGACTCCTGGAATTGAGGCAGGGTGTTGGCTGCTGTGATGGAGGAGTGGAGACTCCTGGCTGTTGTAGGTCTGGAGCGTGGACTGGTTCAGCGGCAGCAGGTCTTCAACTGCAGCAGTATCGGTGCCTGGAGAAGAGCTCCTGGCTGTGGAAGGAGCAAGACCCTTGCAGAATTCCTGGAGCCATGTTTGGAACCCTGGCTGCTGCACTCTATTCAAGCACATTCTTTTTATTCTTTTGTACCTCAAAATGGTACTGGATTGTGGCAACAGAACACTTTTCACTGTATCTCCTGAGATACATGCGCCAAACATTCATTCGTTCAATATTCAAACCCTCCTAAAGTCTGTGCATCTTTACACCGCCAGCTAATCATTGATGTTATTTCTAATGATGCACAAATTTGTCATTCTGAATGGTCCAGAGCTGAGCTTCAACAGCCACATACTGTTCACTACTAAAATAACCCATTTCCAAATCCACAGTTTGACTTATTCCTGGATAATCTCACATGCACCAAAACTGACACCCTTGTTAATCTTCACTTCCACACTTAGCCTCAATGCCCTTTCCTCTTGGCATCCTATGCTCCACCCTGACACAAACTCAAGAGTCCATCAAAAGTCCTATCGCCATCTGATAATCCACATCGGGTACTCTTCTCCCATCAGCCTTGTCCCTGCCATTACCCTCTGGCTGATTCTCTGTCTCAAAGCATTGAATTCAAAGCCTACTTGTCATTGGCAAATCTCTCCAAACTTCAAACTATGTTCTATCTATAAGCCAGGTCTGGTCCCATTACACACACTGCACTCATCCAGCTTTACTGTCTTTAGTACACTCTCCTTGCAGTGTCATGGTCATCCTAGCCCTTTGGAACTCCTTCCTTACCTGTCTCTGGATATAGAAACACCTGATCTATCAATCATGCTTCCAGTCACCTCCGCGATATAAATTTCCCCTTTTGGCAATTCCATCTGTTTATGTCTTGCAAACAATCATTAAAAGTTCATTATACTCTAATTGGTGATAATTGCTAGGAGTTTTCATTGTGTATTGTTATGGATCACACAAAACTCTCCAAAATTTATAAAGAAGATAGCCTATCTTTTTCTTATTTTAAAAAAACTACTATTAGGCGTTGTGTTACAGATGCAATTAAGCTATTAGGCTTGAAGCAAAATACACTTCATTCTTACACTCCAGTTAAAATACAGATCATATAAGAATAAAAGAAGTAACTCTATTGAAATACTGAACAAGATAATAAAATATGTTAACTGCTATTTATTAGCTAGCCAAGATAGTAGCGTCGCATAAACACAGCCTTGGCAAAGGCAAATTCAGTGAAATAGATTGTCTCACATGCAATGTTTCTCCAGTCCAGGAGGAAAGAACATTAAGAGAAAACTGTGAGACAGAGAGAACTCAAGTGCTTTGCCGTAGCAGAGAGAGATGTAAACAGCTTCCAAACCCCAACAGCTACTGAATTTTAGACTAAAATCATGGTCTGTGGATTCAGGACACCACCTGTTTCTATTGTTCCAACTTCTAAACAAAACAAGGCCTCACAAGTTGTTTACTTTATTGGCTTGGAACAGACCACTCTTTCTCCATCTCTTACATTCCCTTCATAAAACGTCCATTAAAAAACAAATAATTAATCAATTAAAACCTTCTAACTGATTTAAGACTTAACAGCATCTTATGTTTGTTTAATACTTCCTCATCAGTTGTGTGACCCTTTGATCTTCTACTTGTAAATTCTGTGTTTTGTACACTTCTTTCTCACTTTAACCTATGACGGGACTATAAAGAACAAAGAACAAAGAAAACTTACAGCCCAGGAACAGGCCCTTCGGCCCTCCAAGCCTGTGCCGATCCAAATCCACTGTCTAAACCTATCGCCCAATTCCTAAGGATCTGTATCCCTCTGCTCCCCACCTACTCATGCATCTGTCCAGACGCACCTTAAATGAATCTACCGTGCCTGCCTCTACTACCTCTGCTGGCAACGCGTTCCAGGCACCTACCACCCTCTGTGTAAAGTACTTTCCGCGTGTATCCCCCTTAAACTTTTCTCCTCTCACCTTGAACGCGTGACCCCTCGTTATTGAATCCCTCACCCTGGGAAAAAGCTTATCTCGATCAACCCTGTCTATACCCTTCATGATTTTGAAGACCTCAGTCAGGTCCCCCCTCAATCTCCTTTTTTCTAATGAAAACAATCCTAACCTACTCAACCTTTCTTCATAGCTAGCACCTTCCATACCAGGCAACATCCTCGTAAACCTTCTCTGTACCCTCTCCAAAGCTTCCACATCCTTTTGGTAATGTGGCGACCAGAACTGTACACAGTATTCTAAATGCGGCCGAACCAAAGTCTTGTACAATTTTAACATGACCTGCCAGCTCTTATACTCAATACCCCGTTCGATGAAGGCAAGCATACCATATGCCTTCTTGACCACTCTATCCACCTGTGCAGCCACCTTCAGGGTACAATGGACCTGAACTCCCAGATCTCTCTGCTCATCAACTTTTCCCAAGGCTCTTCCGTTTACAGTATAGTTCGCTCTAGAATTAGACCTCCCAAAATGCATCACCTCACACTTGCCCGGATTGAACTCCATCTGCCACTTCTCCGCCCAACTCTCCAGTCTATCTATATTCTCCTGTATTCTTTGACAATCCCCTATGCTTTCTGCTACTCCCCCAATCTTCGTGTCATCTGCAAACTTACTGATCAAACCACTTATGCCTTCTTCCAGATCATTTATGTATATCACAAACAACAGTGGCCCCAGCACTGATCCCTGTGGAACACCACTGGTCACCTTTCTCCATTTCGAGAAACTCCCTTCAATTACTGCTCTCTGTCTCCTGTTGCTCAACCAGTTCTTTATCCACCTCGCTAGAACACCCTGCACACCATGTGACTTCACTTTCTCCATTAGTTTACGATGGGGAACCTTATCAAACGCCTTACTAAAGTCCATGTAGATGACATCTACAGCCCTTCCTTCATCTATCAACTTGGTCACTTCCTCAAAGAACTCTATTAAGTTAGTAAGGCATGATCTCCCCTGCACAAAACCATGTTGCCTATCACTGATAAGCCCATTCTTTTCCAAATATAAATAGATTCTATCCCTCAGTACCTTCTCCAGCAACTTTCCCACCACTGACGTCAGGCTTACTGGTCTGTAGTTACCTGGAATATCCCTACTACCCTTCTTGTACAGGGGGACAACATTAGCAAATCTCCAGTCCTCCGGCACTTCACCTGTGTTTAAGGATGCTACAAAGATATCTGTCAGGGCCCCAGCTATTTCCTCTCTCGCCTCCCTCAGCATCCTGGGATAGATCCCATCCGGTCCCGGGGACTTGTCCATCTTTATATCCTTTAGCCTACCCAACACATCCTCCCTCCTTATGTCAACGTGATCCAGAGTAAACAAACTTCTATCTTTAATCTCAACATTCATCATGTCCCTCTCCTCAGTGAACACTGATGCAAAGTAATCATTGAGAATCTCACCCATTTTCTCAGGTTCGACACAAAACCTTCCTTCCTTATCCTTTAGTGGACCAACCCTTTCTCTAGTTACCCTCCTGCTTCTTATATATGAATAAAAGGCCTTGGGATTCTCCTTAATTCTGTTGGCTAAAGTTATTTCATGACCCCTTTTAGCCCGCTTGATTCCTCGTTTAAGAATGGTCCTACTCTCCTGATATTCCTCCAAGGACCGTTCTGTTCTGAGCTGCCTGGACCTTATGTACGCTTTCCTTTTCTTCTTGGCTAGTCGCACGATTTCTCCTGTCATCCACGGTTCACGAATCTTTCCTTTCCTATCCCTTGTTTTCAAAGGGACATGCCTATCCTGCACTATCTTCAACCTATCTTTGAAAGCCTCCCACATATCAAATGTGGACTTCCCTTCAAATAGCTGTCCCCAATCCACATTTCCCAGCTCCTGCCGAATTTTGACATAATTGGCCTTGGCCCAGTTTCGTATTCTTCCCTTAGGACCACTCTCATCTTTGTCTACGAGTATTCTAAAACTTACAGAATTGTGGTCACTATTCCCAAAGAAATCCCCCACTGCAACTTCTACCACCTGGCCTGGCTCATTCCCCAACACGAGGTCCAATATGGCCCCTTCCCTAGTTGGACTATTGACATACTGCTCTAGAAAATCCTCCTGGATGCTCCTTACAAATTCTGCCCCATCCAGACCTCTGACACTAAGTGTATCCCAGCCAATGTTGGGAAAATTAAAATCTCCCATCACCACCACCCTGTTACCTCTACATCTTTCCATAATCTGTCGGCCTATTTGTTCTTCGACCTCACGCTCACTGTTGGGAGGCCTGTAGTACAGCGCCAACAATGTAACTGCACCCTTCTTATTTCTCAGCTCTACCCATAATGCTTCACTGCTCAACCCCTCCATAGTGCCCTCCTTTAGCACAGCCGTGATATCATCCCTGACCAGCAATGCAACTCCTCCCCCCCTTTTACTTCCCTCCCTATCCTGTCTGAAGCATCTATATCCTGGGACATTTAGTTGCCAATCATCCCCTTCCTTCAACCAAGTCTCTGTGATCGCAATAACGTCATACTCCCAGGCACTAATCCAAGACCTAAGTTCGCCTGCCTTACTCACTATACTCCTTGCATTAAAGTATATGCACTTCAGACCACCAGTTCATTTGCGTTCATCTGCTCTCTGCCTACTCTTCCCCTTGGTAATGCTAACTTCATGATCCTTACAGTCTCTAGTTTCCACCTCACTGTCTACTCGTCTTCTCCTCTGGTTCCCAGACCCCTGCCACATTAGTTTAAACCCTCCCCAACAGCCCTAGCAAAAACTCCCCCTAGGACACTTGTTCCAGTCCGGTTCAGGTGTAGACCATCCAATTTGTAATAGTCCCACCTTCCCCAGAACCGGTCCCAGTGTCCCACAAATCTGAACCCCTCCCTCCTACACCATCCCTCAAGCCACGTGTTCATCCTGCCTATTCTTTCATTTCTACCCTGGCTAGCACGCGGCACTGGTGGCATCCCTGAGATCACTACCTTTGAGGTCCTCCTCTTTAACTTCTCTCCTAGCTCCCTGAATTCTGCTTTCAGGACCTCATCTCGTTTTTTACCTATATCATTGGTGCCTATATGCACCACAACAACTGGCTGTTCACCCTCCCTTTTCAGAATGCTCTGTAGCCGATCGGTGACATTTCTGACCCGAGCACCTGGGAGGCAACATACCATCCGGGAGTCCCGTTTTCGGCCACAGAACCTCCTATCTACTCCCCTTACAATAGAATCCCCTATGACTATGGCCCTATGAGTCTTTTTCCTGCCCTTCTGAACAGCAGTGCCCACCATGGTGCCATGATCCAGGCAACTGCTGCCCTCCCCTGGTGAGCCATCTCCCCCAACAGTATCCAAAACGGTATACCTGTTTTGGAGGGAGATGACCGCAGGGGACACCTGCACTGCCTTCCTGCTCTTTCTCTGCCTTTTGGTCACCCATTCACTGTCTCCCTCAGCAATCCTAATCTGCGGTGTGACCAATTCACTGAACGTGCTATCCACGACCTTCTCAGCATCGCGGATGCTCCACAGTGAGTCCACCCGCAACTCCAGAGCCGTCATGCGGTCAAACAAGAGCTGCAGCTGGACACACTTCCTGCAAGTGTAACAGTCAGGGACGTCAGTCAGACTATGCTCTGAAACCTGGTGTCATGTGATTTCTGACCATCCAACAAAGAATAAAATCCAACTCTTAAAGCCGTAGTATTGTTGCAGTGTTGGACGTTAATGGTAACAAAAGGGTATTTAATGATTAAAAAACGAAAGAAGTGCAGATGCTGTAAATCAGGAACAAAAACAGTGTCGCTGGAAAAGCTCAGCAGGTCTGGCAGCATCTGTGAAAGAAAGAACAGAGCTAACGTTTCGGGTCCGGTGACCCTTCCTCAGTTTGTAACTATGTTGACTGTTCACGATGGTGATGAGTGGTTGGGTTTTTTTTTGCCAGTCAGCGATCGCTGATGGTAATGAGTTGGTATCAGTATTGAGTGTTTGCTGTACGTCTGAAGTCATTACCACACAAAATTGGATTGGCTCCCCATTGCCATTTTAGCCCCTGTGAGATGGACGGGGGACAGTCTACGGCTACTACAAAAATCTACCCTGAAGGTTCGGAAGGTATCAGCTTAGGTTTCTGCAGATTGTAACATTTCATGTATTATCTGACAAATCTAATGTACAGTCCCTCATGTCTCTTGTATTTATCAACAATATAATGGTTTTGAGATACCCAGCATATCCTGTCAGGTCATCTATGGTGCAGATATTGCACTCAACCTCCTTGTGTTCTCCTGGCTGACGTAGGACTTGAAGATAGGACAGCGATGTTGAATGTCAAGTACCTCTGCTTGCCTTATCACTGATCCCATTCCTTCTGAAGTAACTTCCTCACCACTGTTTTAAACAGGAGCCTCCTTATTTTTAAAATATGGCAGCTAGTTCTAAATTCTCCCACTAAATAAAACATACTTCCAGCCTCGGCGAGGACTGAGATTGTCGGCCTCAGCGTAGACCTAGCATGGCGATCCCTCCTGGCCTGACATGGCAGTGTCCCAGCTCAGTGTGGCTGTCTCTTGGCCCATCATGGCAGCACCTCTGCCCAGCGTGTTGGAGTTCGGGCCTGGTATGGCAGTCTCCTGGCAGCCCAGAGTGATGGCCCAGCATGATTGTCCCTTGGCCCGTCATGGCCTCAGCGTGGATTTCCAACCTCGAAGAGATTCCAGAGCAGTATCTTAGTCTCTAGAACCTTGAGGTGAAGCCCAGTACATCCTGGAGTCAAGGCTCAGTGTGGACTGGAGGTTAGGTGTTGGAGTGGACTGGATTGGAAGAACTGTTATTCTGAACTTCTTATTTCCTTATTTTTCTAATTAATCCCTATGATCTGTAATGTTGGATATTTATTTCTTTATTTCTCTCATTCTTTCTCCCCTAAGAATTTGTACGTAAGAATCTGTACCTTGGTAGCTTTGTATCTAAGAATTGTAAACTTTTGTGGCGACTTGGAAACTTTTCACTGTACTTATTTGAGTACATGTGACAGGAAAGCTAATTCTAATTCTACTTTCAACATCCATCCGATCAAGTCTCTTCATTATCTTATATGTTCTAATTAAGTCATCTCTGACTCCTCTAAACTCCAGACAGTACAGTCCTAGATTGAATAGTGGTAGTTTTGGAAAAGGTGAGGAGCAACAAGACCTGGGTGTCATGGTGGAACAGTCGCTGCAGATTGGCATGCAGGTGCAGCTGGTAGTGAAGAAAGCCAATGGCATGCTGGCCTTCATAGTGAGAGGATTTGCTGTGGGAGTAAGGGTGTCGTGCTGCAATTATACAGGGCCTTGGTGAGGCCGCACCTAGAGTACTGTGTGCAGTTTTGGTCTCCTAGCCTCAAGAGGAACATTCTTGATATTGAGGGAGTCCAGCAATGGTTCATCAGAATGATTCCCGGGATGGCAGGACTGACATTTGAGGAAAGACTGGATTGACTGGTCTTGTACTCACTGGAATTTAGAAGAATGAGGGAGGAATCTCATAGAAACCTATAAATCCTGATGGGACTGGACAAGCTAGACGTTGGTAGAATATTCCCAATGTTGGTGATGTCCAGAACTAGGGGTCACAGCCTAAGAATAAGGGGTAAGCCATTCGGAATAAAGATGAGGTATAGTTTCTTCACTCAGAGATGTGAACCTGTAGAATTCCCTGCCACAGAAAGGTGTTGGGGCAAGTTCATTAGATATATTAAAGAGGGAGCTGGACATGGCCCTTGTGGCTAATGGGATTAAGGGGTGTGGAGAGACAGTGGATATGGGATAGTGAGATTGTGTGATTAGCCATGATCTTATTGAATGGTTGTGCAGGCTTGAGAGGTCCATTCGTAAGTCTGATAACAGCAGGGAAGAAGCTGTTCCTGAATCTGTTAGTATGTGTTTTCAAACTTTTATATCTCCTGCCCGATGGAAGATGGTGGAAGAGCATATGAATGGAGTGGGAGGGGTCTTTGATGATGTTGGCTGCTTTCCTGAGGCAGCGGGAAGTGTAAATGAAGTCAATGGGAGGGAGGCTGGTTTGTGTGATAGACTGGGCTCTGCTGTCTGTAATTTCTTGTGGCCTTGGGCATAGCAATTGCCATATCAAGCTGTGATGCATCCAGATAGGTAAAAATTTGGTTAGCGTTATAGTGGACATGTTGAATTTCCTTAGTCTTCTGAGGAAGTAGAGGCATTGGTGTGCTTTTTCAACCTTAGCATTGACATGGATTGACCAGAACAAATTGTTGGTGATCTTTACTCATAGGATCTTGAGTTTCTTGACCATCTCCACCTCAGCACCGTTGACACATCATTGATATGATTCAAACCAAACTTATAAAGTTAAATTTAGGATTAAATATGAATTAAGTTAAAGTAAGATTACGTGAAGTTAAATGAAGTCAGTTAAAGTCGGAATTAAGTTAGATTAAGTAGGAATTAAATGTTGTAATGAAACTATGTTCCACGTTAAGTATTAGTACCTAAAAAGTTAGATAAAGAAGGATTTGTTTAATTAAATTCTGTGTCAGTTTCCCACTGTTTTGCCTGTCACACAAGAGGAGAATGCTGGGTAAAAGTTCTGTGTATCTCTCTCTTCACCTACCCCCACCATTGCTGCAACTCGCAATACTCAGAAGTTCAATCTAAATTGGTCAAACATCATTGAAAGTGCACTTGTAGCTGCTGCTGTGCATACACGTTTACAGTGGTACAAGTGCTCATTGATAAAGGAAATAAACTGACCTCTAAGTGCACCTCAAGCCCAATAGTTCTGATGAAGCGTCACTGAACCAAAAACTTTAACTCTGTTTTACTTTCTCCGCAGATGATGGCAGACCTGCTGAAATTCTCTAGCAATTTCTGTTTTCATTTCAGATTCCCACATCCACAGTTTAGTTTAATTTAATAACAATTTAATTTAATTGTTTTGGTATTATTTTTGAAGATTCTCCTACTGCCAACAGACAGATAACACGAAAATAGGTTTGTTTACCAGCATGAGATGCTCATGATGGTTGCACACTGATCAGGGCGTTAATTTGCAGTTGACTGAACTACTGTGGAGTTGCTGATTCAAGAGAGGGATATAAACAGGGAGTATGGTAAAAGACCACAATCTCCCCTTAATAAATGTCAGTTCTGCTTTTTGCGCTTACAATGCATTATTGAGATTGCTGTCAGCTAACAGGATCAATCCACTCTATGCATCACTAAGGTAAAACACTCTCTTTATTTGCTATTTACCATGTTCCAACAGATAAAACACGAGAATTAAATTGCAAGTGAAATTGTATGCTAGAGGGCAAAATATCCTAAAATAAGTTCTGTTTGCAACCAATGTTTGAGTCAAACCTGAATTCATGAATCCAGAATTTCTTGTTTTGGTGTCCCAGATATGGTCAGCAACTTTCTTCATGCCAGACACTCAGTGAGATTTTTTACTGCAGTGCATAGCCTTATTTGGCCTGACCCCAGGCAGCAGGAAACCTCAACTGAGATGAATCTAAAACTTACCCGACCTCCCCACTTGCAAACTGGATTCTTCAAGAATTCAAAATTGATCCCTATTGCCAGTAAACTCCAGGAGAATAATCTCTTGCGGAATTTAAAAAGAATGAGCAGGAGCTAATCAGGACAGTAATATTAAACCCTGCTATTATGTCCTATCACATGCCAGTGATATCTGTTACACCATGAAGAAATGACTAGTTAGCTTCTTAAATTCATTTTGTCTTCAGACAAAGTGCAATTTATTCCATCACAAACTCCATCCTTTAACCTTCTGAGGAAAAGTTTCACACATAGGCAGTCCATCCCTTCTACACAGGGTAGGTGATGGCCCAGGGATATTATCGCTAGCCTATTAATACAGAGGCCTGGGTAATGTTCTGGGGACATGGGTTTGATTCCCACTATGGGAGACAATAGAATTTCAATTCAATAATAATCTAAATATAAGGCTTTAATTATGACCATGAAACCATTGTTAGGGAAAAACCTCTCTGGTTCACTGATGTCCTTTAGGAAAGGAAACTGTCATCCTTACGTGGTCTGGCCTATATGTGACTCCAGACCCACTGCAATGTGGTTGACTCTTAACTGCTCTCTGGGCAATTACAGATGGGCAATAAATGCTGAACTAGCCAATAATGCCCTCATCCTGTGGATGAATTAAAAAAAATACTGTTTTGCATCTTGTTTTTCCTCAAACGTGATCTCTCGATCCTTACTCTACTGTCTTCTGTAACACTTCCCTGAAACTGCTATTGCCTTCTTACCTAGCTTCTCTAAATGTGAAATTGTACCAAGACAATTTATTTTTAATGCTGTCAATTGTAGGTAGAGCAGGTCTTCTGATATGGTTGTTGTCCCAACAACTTGGAGCCAAAAGCTCTGTGTTTAAGATCTATGTGAGGAATTGATGACCACAGCAGGTGGAATTGTGATATGGTCCAACAGGTTGGTTACCAGACTGCAGATCTTTCAAAGCTGCTTAATGGCAGACAGAAAGGGTTGGAATGCTACCACGTCAGGTTAAACTGAATCACAGTAAACAAATTAATTATGAGTGTGTAATTTTCAACACGCAAGAGCTTGGAAAGGAACAACCTCGAGGAACTACTGCAGGTTTGTGCTTCCATGACGGGAAATGCTTTCATGATGGAGAAATGAAGGAACTGATGCCCAGTCAGTTCCATAAAATGAAAGCTTTTAGAAGTGAACCCATTTCAGATAGTGGGTATGAAAAGAACTGGAATTGATTATCCCTTACACTTATAGCAGCTATTGCTTCACATAATGCAGCAAACTGAGGAGCAGAATGTGATGTTATCATATCTTTAAGACTTTAAGAGCAGAAGTAGGCCATTCAGCCCATTGAATCTGCTGTGCCATTCAACAAAATCATGGTTGATCTGATAATTCCCAACTTCACTTTCCCCACAACCTCTGATTCCCCTCCTGATTAATAATCTGTCTACCTCAGCTTCGAATATACTCAATGACCCAAGCTCTTGTCTGTTGAATATTTCACACTTATACATTACGTTGCTTGGTGTGATCCAGTTTTATTTGAGCTGGTAGCCTCTGAGTCTAATTGCTGTATTGTCAAGTCATTGGCCAGAGCTTGTAATGGTTTGCTGTTGCCTTTAGCTGTATGGTTAACCAGGGGAAACTGCCAACTCTTTCTGTCTGCCATTAGGCAGCTTTGAAGGATCTACAGGCCGGTAACCAATCTTTCTGACCACATTCCCCTGGGGATTATAATTCGGCAGCAAATCACTACAGAAGCTCAAGTTTGCTCAAATGCATTCTAACCTTGGGCCAAATGTATTTCCCAAATTCTGTCTCCGATCATAAATTGTCACGACCAGAGGCCACTGTTCAACACTAAAGCTTCAAAAATGATACGTTCAGGGCCAAAAGTGAAGCAGTCACAAAATATATTCTTTTAAATTTTAGTTTGTTGTATTTATTAAGGTGAGGGATCTAAGCGCTGACTTGTGGAACAATATCTTTGTCAGCAGCAACAATTCCACGGCCTGTTATAACAAAGTTAGTTCCATAATGAAGCTTTTCCTACTGCACTCTTAAGATCGTCCCTGAATTTTGAAAGGGTGCTGTGTAAGTGCAAAAAGTATTCAGAAGTCTGATTTACCTTCTTCAAAGGGAAAATGTTGCTTCTTCAACTCTTCAAAAATTCAAAAACAGTTGCCAACACTCAGCGTTTATTTTGTATTGAGTAAAGAGGCTCCACCATGGGCAGTCATGCCTACAGCTGTCCAGGGTAAAAGCTCTGGCATCTTTTGCTAAACATCGTCATCTCTCTACCGCTCTTTCTTTCATTAAGATTATATGTAAAAGCTATCCCCTTGTCACAGTGTTTGGGCATCTATCTTAATATGTCCTCCTAGGCTCAGTGTCAGTGTCCTTTCATACTCCTGTTATGATTTGCTATGTTAAAGGTGATCCATCAATACATGTAGCTCCTGTATTGTAATTATCTGATATTTGTATCTTGGTTCAACTGCTACAGAAATAACTTTCCCACAAGTTGCAACACAACAGCTAAAAACACTTGACCTTAAGGTGGAAACATATTGTAGATGCTCAGCAGGAGGGAGAAAGCACAAAATTGCAAAGGTTGGGTTAGAGAACCAGAGGAATGATATGCAAGTTAGATTTTGACGATGTAATTTTCCAGTACCATGCACATTTGTTACATTAGCTTGTGTGGACTTAAGTAACAGCTCACGGTCATATACCACCTTTGGGTAATGTAACATCTCTCAAAACGATTCAAAGGCACAGTAGACTCCAAATCACACAAGGAGGTATGAGGACACGTGACCAAAAATCTGGTTCAAAGGGGCCTCTTGAAGGAGTATTGAGTGGTGGAGAGATTTCAAGAGGGCATGCCAGGGCTTTGAGCACAGGCATCTGCCTGCGATGGATCAATTGAAAGCCTGTGCATTCTAGAGGCTGAAATCAGACAATCACAATCATCTTGGAAGGTTAGAGAGATGAAGAAGGGTGCCTTTTATCTGTGATGCTTCCATTTTTTGATGTAATAACCCCAGTGGCACCCAGTGTATGGGAGCTGAACAAACTCCACAGAGGCTGGTATCCTGTCACCAAGTCACCTTTTATTTACGTAAGACCAGCCCTTGACTACAGTACTGCCTTATTCAGAGACTGGTACTGGAGTACCAGCATCTCTGACACTGCTTTTATATATCATCCAGGACAGATGTCAAACAGATCAACAGCCCCAATCAGGGTGCTAATATTCTTTGATGTCCAGTTGGCTACCCTTATTATAATTCCTGCAAGCAATTGCATTAAAATTGTCAGTTACATCGATCACTTTCAATGCATGTATTCTTAACAGACAGAGTGGATTGTTTGTCTGACCGAACCACCTGCGTGCTGCTCATTTTGACTGACTGCAATGCTGGCAGGTGCATGTGGGTTCTGTAATAGGCTGGTGAGTTGACCTGCCCAATCCCATGCCAGAGTTGACATTAAACCTTATCAGGGGTCAGTAAGTTCCTGAACAAAAACAGAAGTTGCTGGAAAAGCTCAGCAGGTCTGGCAGCATCGGTGAAGAAAAAAAACATCAGAGTTGACGTTTCAGATCCAGTGACCCATCAGTAAGTTCTTTCCTATCCAGGAAAAATGGAAACATTTTGAAATCGGGCAGAGTAGTGGTAGTATCACTGGATTAGTAATCCTGAACCCCCAGGCTAATGTTCTGAGGGCATGAGTCTGAATCCCACCATAGTAGTTGGTAAAAGCTGAATTTAGTAAAAAAAACTAATCTGAAAATGACCTTGTTAAAAAGCTTCTTTAGTTTGTATGCTTATCACTGTACTCTTGTATTCCTATACTCAAGTACCATAATATTGAAATCTGTATCTAGGTCACTAATGTCCTTTTTAGAAGGGAATCTAATATCCTCACTAAGGATTGGCAATAAATGCTGCCTTAGCCAATGAATAAAAAAAGATATGGACAGGGGACTATGAAGAAGACAACATTATAATGAACCAATGTGGTAACCTCCTAAACCTGTAAACCTGTCTCTCTCTTCTCAAAATTTGGCCTCTCTACCATAGGAAAGGTATTGTTAAATCTGACAGAGTACAGAAAAGATTTACAAGGACGTGTTCACAGTTAGAGGGCCTGAGCTATAGGGAGAGGCTGAACAGTTTGGGACTATTTTCCCTGGAGTGTCAGAGGCTGAGGGTTGACCTTGGAGAGGTTTATAAAATCATGAGGGGCATGGATAGGATTAACAGCCAAGGTCTTTTTCCCAGGGTAGGGGAGGCCAAAACTAGAGGGGCATAGGTTTAAGGTAAGAGGGGAAAAGGTATAGAAAGGACCTGAGGGGAAACTTTTTCACACAGAGGGTGGTGCATGTATGGAATGAGTTGCCAGAGGAAGTGGTGGAGGTTTGTAAAATTACAACATTTAAAATGCATCTGGATGGGTACATGAATAGGAAGGGTTGAGGGAGATATAGGCCAAATGCCGGCAAATTGAACTAGACTAATTTAGAATACCCGGTCAGCATGGATGAGTTGAAACGAAGGGTCTGTTTCCATACTATACAACTTTATGATTCTATGACTCTATTAGTCGCTTTTGTTGCCCTGTTGATCCCATCATATGTCTCAGAAACCAAACTTCTGCTGCCTTAAATTTATATTTCAGTGTCTTGTTTATATCCCAGCTTTCACATCCATCTATTAATATCGATTGGATGTGGCATTCTGAACAGTTAGAAGGTTTTAATTGATTAATATATGTATGTAAATCCCCAAATCTCTTTTAATTCACTGGCCTGAGAGAACTAAAGGTTTTATCAGTGTAATGAAGAGGCGACATTTTAGGCCAGACAATGCATGTTAGGTGTGAGGCTTTGTTTAGAATCAGAGATAGCAGGAACTGCAGATGCTGGAGAATCTGAGATAACAAGGTATAGAACTGGATGAACGCAGCAGTCCAAGCAGCATCAGAGGAGAAGGAAGGCTGACATTTTGGGCCTAGACCCTTCTTCAGAAAAATGAAGAAGGGTCTAGGCCCGAAACGTCAGCCTTCCTGCTCCTCTCTTGTTTAGAATCTGTTTGTTTAGATCACTTCCTCTTTCTGAATACCTCCACCAAGTCCCCTTAGATCTTGTGAATACTAAGACTGGATTGATCGGTCCTCAAGTCTGTTTATTAATAGCCTTGTTCATTTACTATGTGACAGCATGCCATTGATGGGAGGAATAAATGAATGAATTTCCATTGACCTCACGATGCACATTAGTCAGTCAATCTCAACACCGATAAACAACAATATGGTGATAGCCTTGATGTATGCAGTTACACATTCCAATTTGAAAGGAGTGAATGGAGCCCCTAATGGAACATTTGTCAAAAACTAGAAAAGGTGAGGCATAGTGGGTCACTGTGTTAAATCAGTCATCAATCGCCAAAGGTAAAGCTAAAGTAAATTATTTATGATACTTTGATAGGATGAAAATGATATAAAATCCTCTGCTATGGAAAAGTCTATTACTTGCCCTCATGCAGTGTTAATTAGTATCAGGAATTCAGCCGTAATGTAAGATTATTGCTACAAAATGTAGATGTCTTGGGCTGGAATGTAATTGATGTAAGAATTGTTTAACTCTTCCAATTATACAGTTGCTTTGACGTCAACATTAATTGCTTACTGCAGTTGGATGTCTTTCAACCCATCCAGCCTATTCCATCACATCATAGAAGGTCACTCAATAACATTGTCCCTCCCTTTCTCAAACCCCAGAACCCTCTGATATATACGTAGACCCCCTAATTTTAGCTTCTCATGAATTTCCAATCATGGCCATGCCTTTGGTTGTCTGGGCATCTGAAATACACACTCTGCACCCTCCTCTACCTCACCTACCTTCATGAAGTCACGCCCGAAGAATATCCTTCTATAATCAAGCTTTTGAATTTCTGTCTTAGCCTTTGCGGCTCAGTGCCCCATTTTGTTTTATGATGCTCCTGTGAAGCATCGTGAGGCCTTTCACTGCATTGAAGGCACTCTATGAATAAACTATTGATGCCACTCTTGAAAATTTAAATTGTCCCAACCGTCACTCACAGGCTTCCGAGTTTCAGAATTCAAGACTTCCACTGCCCTTTGTTTTTAATTAAAACGATTCCTGAATTCACCTGCCTCCTCTTAGCCCAATTGTTCTGTGGGTGCCCACAACAGGAAGTAGTTTCTCCACAGCTAAACCCCATTGAATCCCTTTCGCATTTCAAACTGTTCCTCTTCCTCGTTCAACACAAAAGCAAAATGATGTGGAAACTGGAAGTCTGAATTTAGAACAAAAAATTGCTGGAACTATTGGCCAGGTGACATCTCTGCAGAGAATGAGGTGACTTTTCATCAGAACATCCTGGTGTGCTGAGTGGCTCTAGCATTTCTTTAGCTACCACGTTCCTCTTTCGAGCCTACAACTGGTTGATGTAAAAAAAATGGAATCATTACTGCTAACTGGGTGGGAAATGTGACGTGGTACTGCGTTTGAGCCCAGCCAACGACTTGCATGATTTGTATGGGCCAATATGTGGAAATTAAAGTGCCCAGTAATTAATATGAGCATAAAGGAGCAAGAGAAGGGCAGCAAGTTTTGTTGCTTTAAGAGTGGAAATGCTTTAAGATCTCTGAATGCAGATAGGCTAAGGGTCACTACGCGTGAGGTGACCAGAGACTATGGTAACCGAGGTGAAGGATGTACCTGGAGATCACCCTGTATATATCGATTTGAGCTGTAAGTAAACCTGCTACAGATTTGCAAATGAAAGGAATCTACATACATTATTTCTGTTATCTATAAGTATAAACAATTGCAAAAATTACAGCTCATGCAAAACTGTTACGAAAAGGTAAAATCACCATTGTCCTACTCGGTCAGAGGGCTGCTGTCTCATTAGAGAGAGGCATGGTAATTTAACTTGTGGGTTACCACACCTCCTTTGGTGGTAAGGTGAAAAGGAGAGTCCTTCATAACAACCTCAGCTGGTGTGGGAATAGAACCCACATCACACTGCATTGCAACCAAGCCAACTGGCCTCCTATATTTGCTCTTTCCAAAGCCCATGTGTGATCTTTTACCTCAGCTACACTTTCTACATGATCCCTCCATGTCCTTTTATTCCTAATAAGATCCAAACGTCCATGGTTCTGAATGCACTCGCAAACTGGGTGTGTTCATAGCTCTGCGCTGGGGAGAGGGTGGGAGAGGTATTTTCTGCCCTCTCCTATGAGATGTTTGGGGATGAGTAAGGGCATTTATTCAAACAGGTATGCAAGCATTTTCTCACCTTCCCAACTCCACCAAAATTAACAGAGTTAACATTTCGGGTCCAGTGACCCTTCTTCATGATTAATTTGAGCTGGGATAAATGCTGAAGGTGGAGTAGTGTTGAGGGGTGAGGAGTAAATGATAGGTAGAGATGGAGTCCAGAGAGAGAAAAAAACAGTTGGGCAAACAAGGGAATGGGTAAAGGTGGGCCTTGGGGGAACCAAGGGCTGTAATGGGAAACATTAGTAGCTCAGCTGACAATGGGTTGGCTTCCCTGGCCTAGCTCGCTCCTCAGTCTTTAATTTTTGTTGCCAAGGTAGCCACCCAGCTCTCTGAAGTGAATTGGTTGGCAGCTCTCACTGGGTGAAATCTCTGTCATGGGCTTCCTCGACTGGTGAAAGACTGCCAGGGGCCAGTGAAATGTTCTGAGGCAAATTAACACTGGCAGGCCATTTGGAAAGAGACATACCAGGTTTATTCCTACTCCCTAACCAGTGGGTGAGACAGCTCGAATCCCTCCACCATACCCTGGCAGAGAATTCCAAACTGCAAACCCACATCTCAGTCCCAACCCCGTACTCTGAGGACCCCTAATTCTAAACTCTCCAGTCGGTGGAAACATCCTCTCAGCATCTAAGGGTGGCACGATTGCTCAGTGGTTAGCACTGCTGCCTCACAGCACCAGGGATCCGGGTTCGATTCCAGCCTCGGGTGACTGTCCGTGTGGAGTTTGCACATTTTCCCTGTGTCTGCGTGGGTTTCCTTCAGGTCCTCCAGTTTCTTCCCACAGTCCAAAGATGGGCAGGCTAGGTGGATTGGCAATGCTAAATTGCCTGAAGTGTTCAGGGATGTTTGGGTTAGACATGGGAAATGTAGGGGAATGAATTTGGGTGGGATGCTCAAAGGGGCAGTGTGGGCTTGTTGGGCCAACTGGCCTGTTTCCACACTGTAGGGATTCTGTGATTTGCTCTACCCCATTAATCCCTATGTATATTTCAATTGCATTGCCTATAGGTCTTCAAACACTTGGAAATATTGTCCTTGTTCACTTTATCTCTCCTCCTAGGATGGTCTGCTTATTTCAAAAATCAGTCTTGTTGCACTCAATCCCTCTGAAGCAAAGATATCTTTTTTCATGTATGGAGACCAAAACTGTACACAGTACTCTGGGTGCGATCTATACAACCAAGGCCCTGATTTTACTCCTACAGCTCAGTCCCTTTCTAATAAAAGTTAAAATACATTATGAAGAACCCCCCCCCTCTTGAGATTTTGGTATTTCAAATACATACCCTCTAAGAGGGAGGTGATGGCCCCGTTGTATTATTGCTGGATTGTCAATCCAGAGGCCCAGATTACGGTCTGGGGACCAGGGTTCAAATCCCACCTCAGCAGATGCTGGAATTTGAATTCAATAAATATCTGGAATAAGAGTCTCATGATGACCATGAATCAATTGTCAGGAAAAACCCATCTGGTTCACTAGTGCCCTTTAGGGAAGGAAACTGCCATCTTGCCTGGTCAGGCCTATGTTTAACTCCCGACGCACAGCAATGTGGTTGACTCTTAACTGCCCTCTGGGCAACTAGGAGATGCCTTCATCCTGTGAATGAATTAAGGAAGGGGGATTGCAAAATTTTAGGGAATTTCTAGGGCAGAGACTGTTCCTTTTTTCTCAGGCATGAACATTGAGTTAAGAAGACTTCAGAATAGTTGACAATTGAGGAAACATTATTAAGAAGCAGTCTTCTTAAATCATACCCAATCCTCCACCTTTGACATTGACTCCCTCCACCATCGGTACACAGTGTGTACCATCTTCAAAATGTGGAGGTGCCGGTGTGGGACTGGGGTGGACAAGGTCACAAGTCACACGACACAAGGTTATAGTCCAACAAGTTTATTTGAAATCACAAGCTTTCTGTGTGCTGCTACTTCATCAGGTGAAGCACTCTGAAAAAGCTTGTGATTTCAAATAAACCTGTTGGACTATAACCTGGTGCCATGGGACTTCTGACTTTTACCATCTTCAAGATACAGAGCAGCAACTTGTCAAGATTCCTTCAACAAGAGCTTTCAAACCTGAGACCTCTGCTATCTAAAAGAACAAGATAGTATACACAAGAGAACACCAGCACATGCAAGACTCCCTCCAAGCCACAACCATCTTGGCTAGGAGCGATATCACTGTTCCTTCGTTGTTGCTGGGTCCAACTTCTGAAACACTTTTCTGAACAGCACGTACCACACAGACTGCAGCAGTTCAAGAAGGCAGCTCACCAGCACCATCTCAAGAGCAATTTTGGACAGGCTGAAAATGCTATCCTTTGGTCACATTTTCAAAAGAGAAACAATGCATAAGTAAAATTAAATGTAAAAAAGTGAATTTGTGATATTCTGTTTATAACGATTGTGAATTTGATGTTGCAAATCTCACACATAGAATGACGTAAAATTTATAGAAATTATAATAATGTAAAATAAACAGAACAGGCATTTCAACCCAGCAAAGTGCAAAAAATATTTAAATAGTTAAAATATATTTCAAAGTATGATTACTTTTCAATGGTTTCAGAATTCCATATAAGCATCCTTCCACTCTATATCATCTAATCCTCTCAATGCACCTCAATTCCATACTCCTTCGTGTGTCTTGTAGCTTCCTGAAACAAATGTTTTTATTCTAAACGAGTAAAGACTGTGTTTGCTTCATCATTTCAGCACAAGGGAACAGAGGAAGCTTAGATGGAACTCTGAAACCACTGAAAAGTAAATTGTACTTCTAAATATATTTTAGTTATTTAAATATTTTCACACTTAGCTGTATTGTTCGCTCCAGAGTCAATCAGGCTCCGATGGTTAAAAAAACAGAAAAACCAAACATGTGTGCTGTATCAGAGTTCAGCTCAAAACTTCTTTTATAACACAGTGGCCCATTCTCCAATATTACAGCAAAGGTGGCACTTTGGTAGAGTTCAGATCAACACACAGTTCTTCCTTTGTAGCTCAGTGACACTAAGATAATTAATTGCAGACAAAGAGATCCGACATGAAATGAGTAGGACTACAGTTTTTGAGAGTGTCTGGAGCATATCATCTCCATCAAATTTACCATCAAACAGGTCTGTGTGGGTAGATTTGTGTTACAGATCACTCAGGAATTGGGGCTTGGAGTAGCAACATGCATGTTCCGTTCCTGACCTGCAGATAATAATTGTGGAGTGTCCAATTTCCCATTGCATGGCTGACCAGCAATGTCTCCCACTTTTACCACTTGCCAATGGCGTGTATTGAAAGGATTTACAGGTAGATACTTAACCTCTTTAGCTGGGTTATAAGTAAACCTTTCTTAGGATATACCCTCTGGATCTCTTATTAGGGATTGAGTTGCAACAGCTTCAAATGTGCTTTTCTGGGCATTCATGATCTTATTCAATGGTGCAACAGGCTCAAAGAGGCCAAGTGGCCTACTCCTGTTCCTGTTTCTCATGGTCTTACAGGAAGTGGTAACTTTGGGCTGAATCTTACGTTTTGTTGTTTGCATCAAGCTTTTCAGAGGTTTGCTCGCTGCAAGGCTGAACAAATTCTCTCACAGCCTCTTCCCAAAACAACTCACCACTCAGCCGATATCCCAGAATTTACCGCCATCCTCTGCGCTCGTGCGGTCTTGAAAAGCCCATTGTGCACGCTGGCAAGCACTGTCAGTCTGGAGCTGCCTGGAACAGCTCCTAGCATTTGGCCTGGATGTGGCAGGCTGGAGTAAGTTGGCACATTCTGCTGTGCAGGGAGGGACCTGGAGTTCCTTTTGGACACGATGGTGAACAGTGAGGACTTCCTGTTTTCTAAGGGCCAGGAGTGGAGGCCACAACACCAGACCTGAGATTGCTATCCAAGTCAGATAAAACAGTTGGAATACTGCAAACAATATTGGTCCCCTTATCGAAGGAAAGATATACTACCATTACAGACAGTCCAGAGAAGGCTTACTAAGCTGATACCACGTCTGAAGGGACTGTCTTATGAGGAGAGGTTGGGTAGATTAGGTCTGTACTCATTAGAGTTCAGAGGAATGACAGGTGACCTTCAATGAAATATACAAGATTCAATGAGGGATTTGACAAGATAGATGCAGAAAGTTTATTTCCCCTTCTGGAAGAGCCTAAAACCTGAGGGCATCATCTCAGAGCGAGGGATCACACAATTAGGACAGAGCTGAGGAGGAACTACTCCTCTCTGAGAGTTGTGAATCTGTGGAATTCTTTATTGTGGAGGGCTGTCAAGGTGGTGTTTGTTATATTAGTTTAGTCAATGATATCTGGCATGGAATTCCATCACCATCCATAAAATATAACCAAAAAAGTCCAGGTGAATGCTTTTGGTCTTTCTAATCTTGAACCACACAACCTATCTCCATTGGACCAACTTATCCATGCTTAAGCTCAGCATGTAGGTAAAGGTTATTAAGGGGCTTGCATACCCTAATTAACTTTGCACAGTAGGCATGGAAACACACTGAAGTTTAACCAATTTAGCCAGGCCAGTATCTCGAGTGATTGTAACAAGGTCAGCCAGTTGGAGCTCATAGAATACAAGTTCCCTGATTGGGGCTGTTAACCTGGTCTAAACAGGGAGCCCTGGCTGACAGATATAAACAGGGGTGTCCGAAGCTCTGCTCACTCTGACGGCTGGCTCTGAGAGAGCTGGATCAGTGTCAAGGACTCACTACATGTAAATAAAGGGTGACTTGGTGATAGGATACTGGCCTCTGTGGAGGTATTTCAATATTATCCGTGGCTTGGATTGTAGCAATCTTGTCTGAGTCAAAAGATGTAGACTAAATCATAGAATTTCAAATTCCCACAGTACAGAGAAGCTTTTTGGATCTGTAGCACTACAAGAAATCTGCATTAGAATTGGGCTCATTGTCATGTGAAGTCATGTTACGAAAGGACAGGAATGCAGTGAAAAGTGTATAATGTTGCCAATGCACAATGTCATCTTAGGTACAAACCTTGGTACAAATAATAGAGAAAATAAGGAAAAAAGTTACACTTTGTCACAGATATACATTGTATAAATTAGGAAACTAAGAAATAAAGCTGAAAAGATAGACATTACAGTTTTTCTACAAATGACCATTAGCCATCTTTGTTCTGGACCTGCTGACCACCATCCCCGCTCCGGCTTCAATTTGGGAAAGCTGGTCGGTATGGATGGGTTTAGGCTGAAGGGTCGGTTTCTGTGTTTTAAGACCTTATGACATTAGTCCCCGTTTGCAGTTCCAGGCTCATAGCCTTGAATGCCATGACACTTTAAGTGCTCAGCCAAGTACTTTTTAAAGGTTGTGAGTTTACCTTCCTCAACTGCCCTCCCAAACAGCACATTCCAGACTCCCACAAAAAGGAATTTCCTCAAACACCATCTAAACCCCCTGCTTTGCACTTTTAAAATGTGCTGCTTTGTTATTGACCCTTCAACTAAGGGGAACAGCTGCTTTCTGTTTACTCTTTCCAAGCCCTTCATTATCCTATACACCCCTTGTAGGTGTTAGCCTGCACCCCCACCACCACCTCCCACTTCCCCACACTCCCCCCAAACCCCCACCTCCCACCCCCTCAACCCCCCACCTCCCACCCCCTCAACCCAACTGTCTCTGCTCCAAACAGCCCATGCAGCCTCTCCTCAAAGCCAAACAGGCCACATCCTGGTGAATCTCCTCTGTACTTCCCCTCCAATGCAAGCACATCCCTCCTGTAGCACAGAGACTAGAACTGCTCTGCTCCAGTGACTTGTATACAAAATGCAGGCTCACATTCTAGTGCAGTACTGAAGGAGCGCTGCACTGTCAGAGGTACCAACTTTCGACTGAGGCTTTTTTGTTATTATTTATCCCAAGCCAATTCCTGAAGCCAAGTGATAGACTTCCCATTTGCTCCACTTAAGGTGATTAGTCTGTAATAGGTAATATGCAGCATTGTTTGTATCTTTCCAGAAGTGCATGTAGGAAGGGCCAAGCAGTGGAGGTTGGCAGTGTCAGGCCCCTGGCTGGTTCTGAACATGTTTAGCAAGGACCCTTCTCTTTGTGGTAGCTCAAAGCCTGCCTTTGACAAATGGGGTTTATCACAAGGTACTCGTTAGCAGTATCCCTGGTTCCCCATTCCTTGGGTTCTTCTGGTTTTGCCATTTTGGGTATTTACTATCTTACGTGGATGTTCACTTGTCTTCCCGGGAAGGTATTCTAGATTTAATAACACAATTTCAAAGAAGGACCTGTCCTAATGGATTGGATGCCATTTATCTGGTTGCCACATTACAGGAAGGAAGTGTAGGCTTTGGAGAGGGAGCAGAAGAGGTTTACCAGCATGCTGCCTGGATTAGAGGGTCTGATCTGTGAGGAGAAGCTTGAAAAACTTGGGTTGTTTTCTCGAGAGCAGCGGAGGCTGAGGGGGGACTTGATGGAATTATGAGTTGCATGGATAGGGTTGACCATCAGAATCTTTTTTCCCAGAGTTGAAATGTCTAATACCTGGGGACATCCATCTAAGGTGAAAGGGGGAAAGTTCAGAGGAGATGTGAGGGGCAGGGTTTTTACACAGGGGTGGCAGTGGAGGCAGGCATGATAGCGGCATTTAAGGGACTTTTAGATAAGCGCATGAATATGCAAGAAATGCGGAGATATGGACCAAGGGCAGACAGAAGGGATTATTTTAATTTGGCATCATGTTCAGTACAAAATCATGAGCCAAAGGGCCTGTTCCTGTGCTGGACTGTTCTTTGTTCTATGTTCTATCTCTCAAACAATACTACAAAGACAAATGCTCTCTTTATTGGAGATAACAAGCATGGGGCTGGATGAACACAGCAGGTCAAGCAGCATCAAAGGAGCAGGAAAACTTGACGTTTCGGCCCTAAGCCCTTCATCAGAAATGGGGGAGGGGAAGAGGGTTCTGAAATAAATAGGGAGAGAGGGGGAGGTGGATAGAAGATGGATAGAGGAGAGGATAGGTGGAGAGGAGGCAGACAAGTCGAAGAGGCGGGGATGGAGCCAGTAAAGGTGAGTGTAGCTAGGGGGGTCGGGAGGAGATAGGTCAGTCCAGGGAGGATGGACAGGTCA
>JAHRHZ010000288.1:3160174-3181675 GCA_024137785.1 Ginglymostoma cirratum
CCAGCCCCATGCTTGTTATCTCGGATTCTCCAGCATCTGCAGTACCTTTTATCTCTGCTCTCTTTATTGCATTGTTTTTGTGTGGTCTTATTTTCTACACTTCAACTGGGACTTGAAAGTTGCAAAGCATTTCAAGCAGATTTGATCTCGTGAAAAGTGTTACGTAACATTTTCAATGGCAGTGACATTGGTGTCTAAACTGTATAGCCTGTGCTATTGTGTTAGTTCACTGGAATAAATGTGGAAAATGAAAAGCTGAGCAGTAGTTACCAACGCTGATTCCATTCTCAGTCCCATTGCACAATTTTTTTTGCATGTCTTTTGTTGCTTTTCGTGAGGTCATGATCACATTTAAGTAGGACAGGCAATTTACAATTTGCCACAGTTTCCTGACACTTTATTGAGAGTAGTAACAGTTCAGATATGGTGCATTAATGAATCCAGCAAAGAAATAAAATATATGATCCATGAGGATGAAAAGCATTTGTGCCAATCCTGGAGCCGCTTTGCGGGAGTAGGGGCAACACACTCCCATAGCCCAGAGGTCTAGCAAACAGCACATGCAGTCTCTCTATAGCCAAACGTCTCCAGGCCAGGTCACATCCTGGTGAATCTCCCCTGTACTCCCCCTCCAATGCAAACGCATCCCTCCCATACCAGCCTTTGTTCTCCCTTTGGGTACTCATGGTCTTCCCTCAAGAAGATGGTGGCTCATTCCTGGGTGTTTTCTCTTGTACCCCCCTCTCTCCACCTATCCTTATTGATATCCATTATTCTGGGAGATAATCATTTCTGCTACGTCAATCATCTATTTAAATCCTCTCTGCCAATGAGAATGGGCAGCTACTCATAATGCCAGGTTGACTGACCTCTTGCTCACCTCCATTTGAAAGTTAGCTTTTGTTTCTTCTAAGAACAAAATCTTCTTATTTCTTGTAAAGACTGCGCTGATATTAGGATAGTGCAGTGTCTGATGAATTTTCTGTCTATGCTTGTGAGATGCTAGTTACTAATGGGACTCAGTTAAATGAGGTGTCATCCAACACAGGAATTACAAAATGAGGAATACTAAGAGAACATAGATTTAAAGGGGACTCCTATTTCCGATGCTTTGCCAACAAAAGGCCGTCATTCCATTTAACCGACTATGGTTCTCTTCTTTTTAGAATTCAAAGACCGTATTCCACCTTCCAGCTTCTGACTCCAGCGCACCAGAAATATCAAGGTGAGCTATGGTCTACCCATCATGCTATGTATTTGGGGAAGGTATGGCCTAGTGGTATTATCACTAAACCATCAATCCAGAGACTCAGTTAATTTTCTAGGGACCTGGGTTCAAATCCTGCCATGGCAGAGGGTGGTGTTTGAATTCAATCTTTAAAAAAATGTGGAATTAAGAGTCTAGCGATGACCATAAATCTGTTGTTTATTGTTGGAAAAGCCCATCTGGTTCATTAATGTCCTTTAAGAATGGAAGCTGCCATTCTTACTTGGTCTGGCCTACATGTGACTCCAGACCCACAGCAATGTGGTTGACTCTTAACTGCCGTCTGGGTAATTAGGGATGGGCAATAAATGCTCGCCTAGCCAGAGATGCATCCCATGAATGAATGAAGGGGAAAAAAAATGTATTTTCAACCTGACAGCTTTTGATTCAGAGGCAGAAGCAACATCTCAATGTGGTAACGTTATACGTTACGTATCCAGTCTTTGCTCCTTGTGAGACCTGGTTGCCATATTTCACAACATTGAAACTGTGTCTATATTTCCAAAATATATACTGTGTGTGTATATGTTTTATATATATATATATTTATATCATTGACTTTGGAATGTTTTGAGGCATCTTCTGCTTATGAAAGGCACTATGAAATACAAATTTATTCTACTTTCTTTATGATGATTTTTGTAAGTGTGATGGGAAATGAGGAATTCTACATAGAGATAAAAAGGTGTGGGGCTGGATGAACACAGCAGGCCAAGCAGCATCATAGGAGCAGGAAAGCTTGACGTTTCGGGCCTGGACCCTTCATCAGAAATGGGGGAGGGGAAGAGGGTTCTGAAATAAATAGGGAGAGAGGGGGAGGCAGATAGAAGATGGATAGAGGAGAGGATAGGTGGAGAGGAGGCAGACAAGTCGAAGAGGCGGGGATGGAGCCAGTAAAGGTGAGTGTAGGTGGGGAGGTAGGGAGGAGATAGGTCAGTCCAGGGAGGACGGACAGGTCAAGGGGGCGGGATGAGGTTAGTAGATAGGAGATGGGGGTGGGGCTTGAGGTGGGAGGAGGGGATAGGTGAGAGGAAGAACAGGTTAGGGAGGCGGGGACGAGCTGGGCTGGTTTTGGGATGCCGTTGGGGGAGGGGAGATTTTGAAGCTTGTGAAATCCACATTGATACCATTGGGCTGTAGGGTTCCCAGGCTGAATATGATTTGCTGTTCCTGCAGCCTTCGGGTGGCATCACTGTGGCATTGCAGGAGGCCCAGGATGGACATGTCGTCTGAGGAATGGGAGGGGGAGTTGAAATGGTTCGCAACTGGGAGGTGCAGTTGTTTGTTGCGAACTGAGCGCAGGTGTTCTGCAAAGCAGTCCCCAAACCTCCGCTTGGTTTCCCCGACGTAGAGGAGGCCACAACGGGTACAGCGGATGCAGTATACCACATTGGCAGATGTGCAGGTGAACATCTGCTTGATATGGAAAGTCTTCTTGGGGCCTGGGATTGGGGTGAGGGAGGAGGTGTGGGGGCAGGTGTAGCACTTCCTGCGGTTGCAGGGAAAAGTGCCGGGTGTGGTGGGGCTGGAGGGGAGTGTGGAGCGGACGAGGGAGTCACGGAGGGAGTGGTCCCTCCGGAAAGCAGACAAGGGTGGGGAGGGAAAAATGTCTTTGGTGGTGGGGTCGGATTGCAGATGGTGGAAGTGTCGGAGGATGATGCGTTGGATCTGGAGGTTGGTGGGGTGGTACGTGAGGACGAGGGGGATTCTTTTTTGGTTATTATTGCGGGGACGGGGTGTGAGGGATGAGTTGCGGGAAGTTCGGGAGACATGGTCGAGGGCGTCCTCGACCACTGCTGGGGGGATGTTACGGTCCTTGAAGAATGAGGACATCTGAGATGTGCAGGAGTGGAATGCCTCATCCTGGGAGCAGATGCGGCTGAGGTGAAGGAATTGGGAATAGGGGATGGCATTTTTACAGGAAGGTGGGTGGGAGGAGGTGTATTCCAGGTAGCTGTGGGAGTCAGCGGGCTTGAAATGGACATCGGTTTCCAGGTGGTTACCCGAGATGGAGACAGAGAGGTCCAGGAAGGAGAGAGAAGTGTTGGAGATGGTCCAGGTGAACTTCAGGTTGGGGTGGAAGGTGTTGGTGAAGTGGATGAACTGTTCAAGCTCCTCGTGGGAACACGAGGCGGCGCTGATACAGTCATCAATGTAACGGAGGAAGAGGTGGGATTTAGGGCCAGTGTAGGTATGGAAGAGGGATTGTTCCATGTAACCGACAAAGAGGCAGGCATAGCTTGGGCCCATGTGGGTACCCATGGCCACCCCCTTTGTGAATTCTACAGTCTTTTTTACTTATTCTTATGTGACGGGGCATCACTGGCAATTCAGCATTTGTTTCCTATCAGTAAGTGCCTTCTGAATTGAATGACTCTCTTTGCCATTTCAGAGGGTAGCTTAGCAGCAACAGCATTGCTGTGGGTTCCGGTGGATGTTATCCAGAGCCTTTGGAAAAGGATGTTTGGGGAAGAACCAGAATATAACTGTGATTTGATGTCTAAACTTCAACTCTGACCATAGTTGAAAGTTATGCCAACATTCACAGCTTTGGCTGATGGCTGATAAAGCACCACTTGAAATAGAAGGACAAATAGCCTTTCTATAACAAATAGTAAAATTTTTTTCAAATATATTATTAGCAAAAGATGAGTGTAAGATAGACAGACCCAATAAAAATATGATGTCTGGCATCATGGACTGGGCTTATATCCTGTCAATGATAGAATATGAAAGAATAATTTTTTTTGAGATGTTTAAGATGCTTCCAGGACCTGATGGGTTAGATGGAGTAAAACTATATCCCCTTGAGTCCAAGATATGGTGCATAATCTTGAAATTGAAATTAAATCTTTCAGGAATGATATAAGGGAGCATTTCTCCAGGAATAAACAATGGAAATCAGGAATTGTTAACCTGCAATGCTGTTGAAGTCGGTGTTTAATTGAAAATTAAAAATACATGATTCTGTTAGATTTTTGTTACGTTAGGGTGTAAAAATTATAATACCCAGCTACTAATATGAGGTTAAAGTACAGCATTACTACGATCTCATTGGAAGGTAGATTCATCTCACGAAGTTCAAGAACTTCCCACTTTTCCTATGTTCCTGATGTTTTCATAACCTTGACATGAAACTTCATTCTCTGTGAAGTCACTTCAACCATTGCTTTTTAACGTCTGTCAATTTCTGCCCCCACCCCCCGATCCCCAACTAACTCTCAGAAAAGGAGTGATCTCAGGCAGTTTAAACTGCTCACTGAAGCAGAGTATATGGCAAAGGTACTACATGAATATTTTAATCCTGTTTTTACTAAATTAGAGAAAGGAGACAATAGCACTGTTGGGAATACGGGTGTTGAGCAACTGAACAGTATAGTGATAGATAAAGACGAGGTGGCAAAAATGCTAGCAACACCACAGGTAGATAAGTCACCAGGCCCAGATGGGATGCATCCTAGATTTGTGAGAGAGGTAAAGAAACTAATCACGGAGTCGTTGACAGAAATTTTCCAGGTCTCTTTGAACACAGGATTACTCCCAGAGGCCTGGAGGGTCGCAAATGTATGACATTACTTTGTAAAGGGGCGAAGGATAATTCAGGGTACAACAGACCTGTCAGCTTGACATCAATAGTGGGAAAACTGGTGGAGGCCATAATATGAGATAAAGCAAAATAGGTTAATACCAGATAGTCAACATGATTTTCTCAGGGGAAGGTCATGTCTGAAAAATTTAGTTGAGTTCTTTGATGAGGACACAGGCACCGGACACAGGCACAACAGTGGATGTTGTATGTTTTTACTTTCAGCAACCATTCAATACGGTGCTACATGGTGAGTTAGTTAGCAAATTTAAAATATTTGGGATTGATAGACCCTTGGCAGCATGGATTAGAAGTTGGCTAAAAGATAGGAAATAGAGGGTTGGTCTAGATGGGTCTTAGACTGGAGTTGGAAGTGGTGCTCCCCAGGGATTGGTGTTGGTATCCCTTGATTTGTCTAACTTGCATAAACAATTTGGAGTCAGGTGTTGAGGGACAAGTCTCTAAATTTGCAGATAGTACCAAGTTATGGACAATCATAAATTGTGAAGATGATGCTGAGCAAGTTGGCCAAATGGACAGACACTAGGTAGATGAATTTTAGTGCAGGAATTATTCAGCCAATATTTGCTACAACCCCTCTAAAGCCTATCCTTCCTCAGGTATAGAAAGCAAAGCTATACACAAATGAGTCTTCATCAAATCCCTGTATAAATGCAGCAAGAAGCTCTCAGTATTATACGCTGAGCTCTTGACATAAAGGCTAACATACAATTTAGTGTCTACTTCCTGGCCCGTCCAATGGGGGTTTCCAGTGCATGAATCCAAAAATGGGCACAAGTTAAATCTAAAAGTTAGCAGGGTCATGATAAATTTCTGACACGTTGGTATTTTTCCATCTTTAACAACCTCTGCAAACAATAACATCCACTCTGCATCTACCCCCACGTAGAATGAAACTTGTATCAAACCAACTCTTCTTGGCCCACTACTAAGTGGTTTTCCTTTGTCACACTAGACCAGGCAGGTCCTATAGTTTCCTATTTTGAAAGACAGTGGCAGCAGTAAATCTACCTTACAGTGATCAATATTAATTACCACTCCAATTAACCACCTTGTTCTCATATTAACATTTCCATCCTGGACCTGCTACAACATTCCAGTCAAGTTCAACTCAAACTGGAGGAACAACACCTCATTTCTTGCTAAGCCATTTTAAAGACTCTAGCTTTCAATATTGAGTTCCTCAGCTTCAGGGGATGACCCCTATCCTGCATTTTTCTTACATAACCTCCACTCTCCCTTGGCTGTGTCCTGTTTGCCTTTTGTTGACATTGCTCTGAGCAGAGCAGACCCATTTTCTGCTTTTGTCACCTAACATTTCCACCTATTTTACATCTCTTTCACTCCTTTATAACCGTACCACCTTTGTCTTTTGCTTTGGACACTGTAACAACCTGCGCCACTTGCTCCTCCTCCCACTCTGTCTACTGCACAAAAAGAAACATTTTGAGGCATAAATAGAGTGGATAGCCAGAGACTTTTTCCCAGGGCAGAAATGACTATTACGAGGGGGCATAATTTTAAGGTGATTGGAAGAAGGTATAGGGGAGATGTCAGAGGTAGGTTCTTCACAAAGAGAGTGGTGGGTGTGTGGAATGCGCTGCCGGCGGTGATAGTGGAGTCAGATACTTTAGAGACTTTTAAGCGACACTTGGATAGGCACATGGAGGATAGTAAAATGTAGGGTATGCAGGGTAGATTGATCTTAGTGGGATAATAGGTCGGCACAACATCATGGGCTGAAGGGCCTGTACTGTGCTGTACTGTTCCATGTTCTGTGTTAATTCCTTTCAGTTACAAAGAAAAGATACACCAGACTTAAAACCTGAACTCTGCTTCTCTCTCCATGAGTGCTGCCAGGCCTGCTGAGTTTCTCCTGCATTTTATGTTTTTATTTCACATTTCTAAAATCTCCAGTATTTTGCTGTCATGTGGGTGCATATATCCCTTCAGCTTTCCACCGTTCGTCAGCAAATCTGGATATTTTAGATATTTTTAATCAATGTGTCCAGATGTTGCTGAACAAAGAGACATTGCAGTGCAGGTTCATAGTTCCTTGAAAGTGGAATTGCTGGTAGAAAGGGTGGTGAAGAAGCCACTTGTCACACTTGCCTTTATTGGTCAGTGCATTGAGTAAAGGAGTTGGGAGTTTATACTGAGGTTGTACAGGACATTGGTTTGCCACATTTACAATACTGTGTTCAATTCTGGTCTCACTGCTATAAGAAAGATGTTGCTAAACTTGAAAGGGTGCATGAAAAGATTGACAAGGACGTTGTTGGGGTTGGAGCGTTTAAGTTGTAGAGTGAAGCTGCATAAGCTGGGGTTTTTTTTCCCTCGAGCATCGGAGGCTGAGGGGTGATCTTATGGAGGTTTATAAAATCATGAGGGGCATAGATAGAGTGAACAGCCAAAGGGTAGGGGAGTCCATAGCTAGAGTGCATTGGTTTAAGGTGAGAGGGGAAAGATATGAAAGGGATCTTAAAGGTAACTTTTCCACACAGAGGGTGGTGTGTAAAGAGAATGAGCTACCAGAGAAAGTGTGAGAGGCTGAGACAATGACAATATTTAAAAGGCATTTGGAGGGTGCATGAATAGGAAGGGCTTAGAATAACAAGCATGGGGCTGGATGAACACAGCAGGTCAAGCAGCATCATAGGAGCAGGAAAACTTGACGTTTCGGGCCTAAACCCTTCATCAGAAATGGGGGAGGGGAAGAGGGTTCTGAAATAAATAGGGAGAGAGGGGGGAGGCGGATAGAGGATGGATAGAGGAGAGGATAGGTGGAGAGGAGGCAGACAAGTCGAAGAGGCGGGGATGGAGCCAGTAAAGGTGAGTGTAGGTAGGGGGGTAGGGAGGAGATAGGTCAGTCCAGGGAGGACGGACAGGTCAAGGGGGCGGGATGATGTTAGTAGATAGGAGATGGGGGTGTGGCTTGAGGTGAGAGGAAAAATATGGGCTAAATGCTGGCAAATGGGACTAGATTAATTTGGGATATCTGGTCAGCATGGACAAGTTGAACCAAAGGGTTTGTTTCTGTGCTGTACAGCTCTATGGGTTTATGTTTTTGGATACACCTCTAGAGCAGGTTGAACTTGATTTATGGCATAGAGGTAGGGACATTACCACTGTATCACAAAAGACCCCAATCTGGATACTTCATACTTAATCTCTTCATCACAGTGATTAATTATGTATTAAAAAGCCCTGAGCCCCAATCATTAATTCTCGTTGCTTCCTAACAGTTGCAGACAGCTAGCCCTTTTATTTCTGTTCTCTCTGGTAACAAATTTTCAACCACCAGTAATAGGTTACCCCAATACCATGAGGCCTCAACTTGTGGAAGGAAAATTTTGGCTTTTCAAAGGCTTGCCGTAGTATGGAATACATCATGAACAGTTGAGGCAGGAATCGAATGAAGGTGGATAAAAGTTTGAAGCAAATGAAAAAGTTACAGGATTCTGTGAAGAGATCAGGGTGCAGGGATTAAGTTTTAGATTGCTGCATCAGAATGCTGAAACTGGCATTATTGACCAACTAGCATCCTTCAGTTCTATAAACTTCTAGTGTTATGTGACTCTAACCTGGAGAAGCCAAATGTGAATGGAAATGACCTTGCATTGTTGTTCTGCTCTCCATCACAAATCTGTCAATTGAATAATGAGGAGCAAATTATGTCCCGAGACAGAGAAACGATTACACAATGAAAAGATTGAAATTATAATCGTAGTTCAACATATTTATAGTGTAACGTATAATATCACAACTATTTCTCTGAAAATGTAAAACAATCATACGATAGATGACAAACTCTTTTGTTGCGTCCATATTGTGTTACCTGTGTTTGTTTTCCAATTTCTAGGAAATGAATAAGACATGTTTGGACATTAATCCTCAGCTGGAGAAGTATTACCTTCCAACATTGTACGCAATAGAGTTCCTTTTAGGACTGGTTGGAAACCTTTCTGTGATATGGGGCTACATATTCTGTCTGAAGGAATGGAAGTGCAGCAACATCTACCTTTTCAATCTTTCTATCACGGACCTGGCTTTCATTTGTACCCTTCCCATGCTCGTCGTCTACTATGCCAAAGGCAACAAGTGGGTTTTTGGCCAGGTCATGTGTACATTAAATAGATACATCCTTTACGCGAACATGTACACAAGCATCTTGTTTCTCACTTGCATCAGCATCGATCGTTACCTCCTGGTGGTAAGCCCAGTGAAGCTTCACTGTTTTCAGAAAAAGTTCAATGCAGTTATAATCTGCCTCAGCATTTGGGTTTTTGTAACACTGGAGTTGGTGCCTATATTCATTTTTATTGATGGTCGCTTAATCAACAGCACAGATAATGAGTCCTCCTTCCAGTGTTTGGATTATGCCAGCTCGGGAAATGCCTCCCAGAGTCTGATTTACAGCTTGTGCCTCACAGTTTCTGGTTTTCTCTTACCTCTCTGCGTCATGTTTTTCTCCTATTTCCAAACTGCATGCGGCCTTAAGAAAATAATGCAACAGCGCACCAAGGTTCAGGTGGAAAAGCCGCTTACCTTGGTTGTGTTGGCCATTGTCATTTTCTTGGTATTCTTCACTCCTTATCACATAATGCGCAACATTCGCATTGCTTCCCGACTGGAGAGCAGCACCATGTCAGAGTGCAGGAAATTAGCTGTAAAGGCACTGTACGCCATCTCAAGGCCCATAGCTTTCCTCAACTCCATTACAAACCCTATTTTCTACTTCATGTTGGGGGACAAGTTCAGAGAGCAGTTCTTCAACAAACTGAAGAGCATCTTCTGGGGAAAGCCTGAGGCATCCCGTCAGCAACAGGACAGTTCCAACAGGTCGACCGGTTTAAACAAATCTGAGACTCAATGATTCTGTCAGTTAATCAAATAATTCATAAACCTCCCTATCCTATCACAGTAGTTAACCTCAAACATAAAACAATAGAAATTGCTGGTGAAACTCAGAAGTTCTGGCAGCATCTATGGGAAGAAAGCAGAGTTAACAAGTCCAGTGACTCTTCATCAGAATTGTTAGTAACTAGGAAAAACTGTCATTTATGCTGCTGCTCAGGTCGGGGCTTGGCAGAGAAGAGGTGAGCAGAAAGGTGGCGTAGAGCACAGAGAGAGAGATACGAATGTGGCAGGTAAACAAGAAGGTAGCAGGCCAAAACAGAAGGAAAGCTGAGCAAGAGACAATAAATGCTAAGAGTGAGAGCATGTGTTAGCTATGCTGAATGCAACCCATATAATGTAATAATGGGCCGACGAGTTTGTGGGAATGGGGACTGGACGTGGGGTGCATAAAAAACATGGATGAATAACATCAAGTTCTAAAGTTATTGAACTCGATATTGAGCCCCAAAGGTTTTCCTCACTTCATGTCTGAGACTGATGCAGAATTTCATTGCCTTAATGAGTCAAAATTTTCATCAATAGTGTAGCAAAATTATAAAAAGCAAATTGGATAAATGTTGGAAACAGAAACATTAATTGCTGGAAAATCTCTGCAGATTTTGCAGCATATGTGAAGAGAAATCAGATATGACTTTCAGGTCCAGTGACCCTTCCTCAGAACTCTATGATGAAACGGATCCCAAACATTAGTCTCCACAGATGCTGCTAGTCCTGCTGAGATTTTCCAGCAATTTCTGTTTTCCTTTCAGATTTTCAGCATCTGTAATTCTTTCGGTTTGTTTCTCTAGGTAAACGTTCACCTTTTTATCATCTTGAAGTTCTTACGTTAACTAGTTGTTCGTGCACAACTTGAATATTGCTCCAAAAAAGAATTTTTTTTTGTCATAAGCCAAACTGCTGTTGCTGTCTCTTTGCAAAATAATTCCTTTATTTCAAAAGATAACCTGAAAGAAATTTATAATTCAATATGACATCCACTGTGTAACTTTCC
Organism: Ginglymostoma cirratum; assembly: GCA_024137785.1. Taxonomy (NCBI): domain Eukaryota; kingdom Metazoa; phylum Chordata; class Chondrichthyes; order Orectolobiformes; family Ginglymostomatidae; genus Ginglymostoma; species Ginglymostoma cirratum. The sequence goes on from JAHRHZ010000288.1 coordinate 3,170,960, forward strand.
ATGAAAGTTAATATTTTCCTGTAATTCTCTGAAATTTCATCATGTGCATTGTGACCTTCCTCAGTCTCCTGGACAAATTACATATAAACAAAAAAAAAACTACAGATCCCTGACCAGGGATTGTAAAGTCATGAGATGATCGTGTATATGATGACCAAACAGTGGCATCTGCAGTCAGGTACGAGATACTAAGAGTGAAGGAAGGGAAAGAGATGTCCTAACATTACTTTCTAGAATGTATTTTAGTGTAAGGTAAGCAGTTTTGCAGACACCTTCCAAGTTGGACCATTGTCACTCTTTGAGGAAAGCTTTTCTCATATATTACCAGGACACAAGTTAAAGTTAGGATTAGAGTCAAGACCAGCTTCTACTCTGCTGTTATCAGACTTTTGAACAGACCTCTCAAAAAACTGAAAGAACTGTGGAGGCTGGAAATCGGAGACAAAATAATTTTTATATCAAAATATTATTTTTTAAATTTCAAAAATTTAAGTTAATCTCTGTACCTTCTCTGTATCTGGAACACCATATTCTGCATTCTGTTCTAGTACCCTAATGTACTGACATTTGGTATGATCTGCCTAAATAGCACGCAAAAAAATCTTCTTCATTGAATCTTAGTACACGTGACAATAAATCAGATCAGATCAAGTTACATAAAGACACAAGTAAACGTTAAACAAAAGCGGAACCAAATCACAATTACTTGTCCATGTCACACAATAAGCTTATAACTGAAAGATGGACTTTTTTTAAAAAAAGTAACAGAACTGAGAGGAAGTACATTCTGAAATACTAATTTAAATTGCAGTTTAAGGGGTTTTGTGGTAAAGCAGGAACAACACTGAGCAATGATTAATTTAGAATTAATAACTATTGTAAAGGCAATGCGCAACAGAGAAGCGATTGTGCATACAAACTTCCTTTTTGGCACATAAGGTTCTCTGTGCAGGAGTGACAGACAGATACCAGAACCAGGAGTCATAATTTAAAGATAGTGTTGGCCATTTAGGAGCCAGATGAGGAAAGATTTCTTCACTCAGAGATGAACCTATGGAATTTTCTGCGATAGAAAGTGGCTGAGGCCAAAACATTAGAATATATTCAAGAAGGAATTTGATATAGTTCTTTGAGCTAAAGGGGTCAGAGAGAATGGGGAGACGGCAGGAACAAGATATTGAGATGGATGATCAGCTATGAGCGTATTCAATGGTGGGAAGACGAGGTGGGCTGAATGGTCTACTCCTGCTCATTTTTTTGTATGTTTAAAGGTTTCTATGCATATACTAAGAAGATTGGATGCCCAGTTTTGGACCAAGCATTGACCTGCTGGTTTGTCTTTAAATAGGGCCCTGATTTGGGACTAGTATAGATTTTGTGTAGTTTCTTGTGAGTGGTGCAGACTCGATGGGCAGATGGGCTTCATCTGTACTGTATGATTCTATGATTAATTTCCACCCATTTACTATTGCTGCTGTCCACAGGGAAAACATATTCACTGCCAAGTGCTCGTCATCTCCCTGTTAGAGGCTAATGGTCCACTGTGCTTTTCCACCATTTTCCCTTTGGCACTACTCATTACTTAAAACAAGCCTGCACTGAGTCAAGGAACTCCTCATGCCTAGTGCTAGGCTGTAAATGGGACAACATCACAGAGGATGTATCTACATCTTTATGAATTGGAATTTCTGACCTTTCTCTGTGAATGCTGCATGAAATAAGCTTTGCAGTTTAGCAAATCATTATTGGGGCATCTGAGTCATAGGCCAGTTACTTGTAAACCATTGCAAAATGGAATTTTCCTTTCGAGCTCTTTGACTTAGCTTGTAGGATCTTTCTTATGTTGCCACTTTTCTTTCTCCATGTTGACCCTATCCCTGAAGCAAATTTCTTTATGACATTTCAGATGCCATTTCAGGCATCAGGAGATTGGCATGAGTGGATGTAGGGGTTAAGATCACATCATTCATTTAAATAATTCACATAGGATAGATCACCCCCTCCATAGTTGAGACATTATGGGTTTGATGTTAACTATCTACAGATGAGCTTTGAAAACGTCATCAAGTCTTCATTATCAACCGCTTCGCGGACACACAACCTCCAGCACCTTGAGTGTCAAGAAGTCTGGGACCACCATCATCTCCAAGATCACCCCTCCCCACTCCCCCATTCCCCTCCTCAAGTCACACAGCATCTTAATATTGTGCACATGTTTTAATTCATCTTCCTGGTTAATCATAATCCTGGAAAAGCCCAGCATCACGAGAAGGTGTCATGGTGGCTTAGTGATTAGACTTCCTGCCTCATAGTGTAAGGGACCCGGGTTCAATTTCAGCCTTAGGTGACTATCTGTGTGGAATTTGCATATTCTCCCCGTATCTGCATAGGTTTCCTCCCACGGTCCAAAGATGTGCAGGTTAAGTGGATTGGCTATGCTCAGTTACTCATACTGTCTAGGGATGTGCAGACAAAGTGGATTAGCCATGAAAAATGCAGGGTTATGGGGATAGGGTAGGGATGTTGGGTGGGATGCTCCTCGGAGAGTTTGTGTGGACTCAATGGGCTGAATGGACTGCTTCCCCTCTGTAGGAAATCTATCCAGTGTCTTCTGTACACAGATTTCAGCAGTTCAAGAATATGGCTCACCACTACAAATTATTTAGGGATGGGCAATAAATAATGGACAGCCAATGATGAGTACTTACTTAGAATGAACAGCACATGACAGCTTCTTTGGGCTCCATCTCCACCTATTGATTAGCCCTCTCGCCATGCCCATCCATCTTCAGCATATATACCAACCTTTTCCAAGCTACAATCAGTTCTGAAGAAGGCTCACTGGAGCCCAGAAGTTAACTCTGCGTTCTCTCCACAGATGCTGCCAGACCGGCTAAGACTTTCCAGCAATTTTTGTTTTTTCTAATAAACTACCCCCTTCTCATTACTTCCTCAGAAAATATAGTATTTATGATAGGATCCGAGGGTCCTTGATTGAAAGGAAAATGCATATTGGGCCAAATGTTCTGATCATTGGATTATCAAGGCTGAAGATTCACCTTGAGCACTGAGATGCCCTGATTCACTGGTCTCCATGAGAATTCCTTGGGAAGTTCTAACTTCCAAAGGATAATTTTCTTGATCCCTGGGATCTTCCACAAATGTCTAACTCTAAACTGAGTGAGAAATTTTACAGATCTCCTTTGTATCAGGCACTGGACAGGTACTGATGGAATGTAAAACAGGTTTAAATCTAGCTTCAGGTAACTAAACAACGAAACCTCAATCACCATGATTCCATGTTTCTACCTTTGAGCTGGGCAGGATGGTGGCTCAGTGGTTAGCACTGCTGCCTCACAGCGCCAGGAACATGGGTTCAATTCCACCCTCGGGTGACCGTCTGTGTGGAATTTATACCTTCTCTATGTGACTGTGTGGGTTTTCTCCAGGTAGTCTGGTTTCCCCCCACTGTCAAAAGATGTGCAAATTATGTGGATTGGCCATGCTAAATTGCCCATCGTGTCCAGGGGTTTGTGAGCTTGTTTAGATTAGCCATGGGAAATACAGGGTTGCAAAGATAGGGAAATGGGAGGAGTCTGGATGGAATGGTCTTTGGACGGTCAGTGTGGAATTGATGGACTGAATGGCCTGTTTCAACACTGTAGGGATTCTATAAATCCTGATATTTTCCTCTTCCGAAGACAGAAATAAGGTGGGTTTTCATACTTTGCTCTTCATGTGCAAAACTGAACACATTGCTTTTGGGTTTTACATTGCTCAATTGCCTGGCATAGAAGCTGTCAATTTTGCTTCAGCAATGATCTATGGTTTTGTGGTTCATGGCTTCTAGATAGTTATTCATGTGGAGACCTGAGTGTGACTCATCACTCTTATTGACAGTGCTCTAGAAGGTAGGAATATATGACTGTGACCATGGGAGAAAGGCTAAGTTGACAAAATAGCAAAAGATCCTTTTTGGGCTAATGCAGTTCCACACCTGGCTACTAGGTAATTAGGAATTTACATGTCAAATTATAATTTGCTGCCCAGGCAAAAAAGAACTGACACTGACAGTGGATCAGGAATTCAGACAGCCTGACTACAGAGGCCATACTGTCAATTGCAAATGTGCTGGCTCTTTGACTATTTCACTATCTGCTCTGGTGGGATTTGAGCCCATGCTCCAAGAACATTGGGCTGGAACTCTAGATTACCACACCAATATATTAGCGCTAGGACACCACCTCCCCACAACCCTGGAAGGCATTGTGCAGGTGGATGACGTCTGTGTTGGCTTTCATCACCAAACAATTGACAATTGCGTAGGATATTCAGTACAACAACAGCAAGCTGTTTGGTCTAATCAGTCTATGTCGGCACTTTTGCCCTACTTAAGTTTCTTTACACAACTATCTTTATCAGAATAGCTTCTCTTCTCGTTCATTTGCTCAGCTAGCTTCCTCTTAAATGCAATTAATATTATTCATTTCAACAACTCTATACCATTCTCCTTGTCTGATTTCTTGGTGGCTATGTCTGTTACCCTAACCTTTTTCCCTCACCTTCACCATCTGCTTTCAAGAGAACAGATGACCATATCTGTACACCCACAGTTATTTCCGTACTGCTCATTGTAGATTTTGTGATGATCCTATGGCTTTAAGAGGTGTATTTTGTCCTTTATCTTGTATGAGGAAAGGTTGAGACAGAGATAATGAGTGGTCTGCTCAAAGCTAATAAAGGAAACAGCTTGTGAGGTCTTGGGATTTTTTAAAAGTTGGAACAATAGAAGGATCCTGAATGGGTGGGGTAAAGATCCCACAGAACCAGGATTTTTCATTTTAGCTTTCTGCAGTGGCTGGGGTATTGAAGCCAGATGTGGAAGCTCTTATTCCTCCCTCTGTTACAGCTAAAAGCTGGGAGTTCTCTTCTTGCTGAAAGAAATGCATGGAGACAATCTATTTACTGAATTTACATTGCCAAAGGTGTATTTATAGAATATTATACAATTGGAACAGTTAATTAGTCATAGTTAATATATCTACTATTTTGTTAAGTATTTTGATAGGGTTGATTAAATTCGACCAATCAAATCACATACCTTACACAACATTAAAATAAGAAAATACTAGGATCTAGGCTATCTTCTTAATATATTTTGAGGGGGTTTGAACTGGTTCATAACTGTCTCTTTTGTAGCCTTTTTAAGGCTATGTATACAGAACATAAAACAGGAACATTTTTATGATTTGAAGATTTTCATTTTGGATATTTTAAATGTACAGCTCACTGTATTATATTTTTAAACTTAGTTTCTGTACATTAATGTGATACAAGAAACTATTGTGATATTGAATTCAAATAAATGATCATTTGTTACTTGGAGGTATGGGTATTACTTGTGTCAGAATATAACTATTTTTGTTGTCTATGTCCTTTCTTTGATGTTATTGCGTTAAGAAGAATTTTAAAAGTCAGACAAGACTAACCCATTGCTTCCATAGGTCATGCGTCATTTCTGTAGAGAACTGAGCCCAAACCAAATCATTCCACATTATCTCAAGTGAGGTCAATGAATAGCAAGATATTGTTCCTCCAAAAGGTAGTGGGCATGTCGGAAAGATATTCAGAGAAAGTTTTTAAAAAAAACTGAAAGAACTGTGTTTGCTCAAAATCAGAAACACAAAACAGAAATTGCTGAAAAAGCTCAGCAAGCCTGGCAGAATCATTGGGGAGAAATCAGAACTGAGTTACTGGGCTCGAATATTAACTCTGATTTCGTGCACAGATGCTGCCCGACTTGCTGAGCGTATTCAGAGAAGATGCCTCAATTGGGATCCATTTTTGGAATGGTGATGCAAGATTCGAATTTGTTGAAGAACCAGTTGAGGTTGAACGCTATCAACAACATTACTCACATTCTTTTCCAAAACCGTTAAGGAACTTGATATCATGTGCAGAAGGAGATGTAATGTTCAATTGTTCAATTGTCAGTTTTATGAGTCTGTTTGCTGTTGATGCTCTGCTTGATTGGCTAAGCTTGGGCATGCACTCCAAGAAAATGAAGCAGTACTGTACTAAAAAAGCCTAAAAGCATGGAGCAGACATTTAAAAGCACTGTCAATAAATCCTGCATCACACACACTGAGAAATTTGGTCATCTCCAAGATGTCAAATTTATATTAGAGGTTGAGATGGTTAGCTGATTGACAGGCTCACTGAAAATCCTGACCAGGACAGACTTCAATGAAGTGATCTAAGAATAAAACCCTCATTAACAGCAGGGCAACACTTTTGTAGATTGGGTACGGGTTCACATACTGCTCAATTAGTGCATGACTTGGGAAACTAGAATGGGAAGCACCCAAACTCAGTTCAAGCTGTTGTAAGACACCGACAGGATTAACGCAAGCTCTAGATGTGCCCTTCTTAAACAGTGGTCACCAGGCCCAAGGTGGACCAAATGATCCACAAATGCCAGGAAGACTGTCATATCCAGTGGATGTATATTATGGATTCACCACTGCATTGAACCCATGTATACACATTCATAACCGTTAATTGCATAATAAGGGGAGTTTAACATTCAACAAATTATACTCAATAATAAAAATGAACTTGATTTTCAGAGGCTATTATGTGTTGAGAAAGTATAATAAGACACATAACTATATAATAACTTCCATTCTAGCTTCAATCTATGATATCTTATAGAAGAACAAAGGGGAAAGTTGTTAATATCATTTAACCACAACAATGAGCATCTTAAGAATGAATTGTTATAGAGCCATAGAGTCATACAGCATGGAAACAGATCCTTCGATCTAACTTGCTCATGCTGACCTAAATTGAATTAATTCAATTTTCCTGCATTTGGTCCATATCTCTCTAAACCTTTCCTATTCACGTGATTGTCCAAGTGCCTTTTAAAAATTGTAATTGTTCCAGTTTCTATCACTTCCTTTGGCAGCTTGTTCCATACATGCACCACCTTCTGTGTGACAAAGTTGCCCCTCAGATCCTTTCTAAATCTTCCCCTTCTCACCTTAAACCTACGCCATTGCAGGGCTGTATAGAGAGGGAAGATGAAGGAGCATGTTAGTAAGTGATAAGTTGAAGCTTGCAAATATTGAAGAACAGTTTATAATTGAAGTAGAATGCGTGTGTTTAGAGCTGACATTGATACAGATAGGGATTTCAGCAATGACTGGACTGAGGCAGAGCCAATGGCTCAGAATTGGATGACACCGTGAAAGAGATGGGTGTAGTTCACGCAACTTTGTTACAGAAGTACTAAACAAACTGATGGATGTGTGTGCTGACCAGACGTGGCATCAAGGAACATTGGACAAACTAAAGTCAATAGAAATCGGGGAAACACATTTGTCACTTAGAGTTGTACCTGACACAGAGGAAGATGTTGGAAGGATCACTGGACCCAAAATGTTAACTCTGATTTTTTTCTTCAGAGATGCTGCCAGACCTACTGAGCTCATCCAGCAACTTCTGTTGTTGTTGTTGATGATGGTTGTGGTTGTTTGATATCAGTCATCTCAGCTTTAGGGCATAGTTGCAAGAGTTCACTCCTCCCAACACCAGTAGCAGCAGTATGTCCCACCTACAAGATGCACTGCAGACTTTCACCAAGGGGCATTAGACAGCACCTTCCTAATTCACGCCATATAGAAGAACAGGGGCACCTGGTAGATGAGAACACCACCCGAAAATTCCTCTCCAACCTGCCACTCACCAGTCTGACTTCATAGAATCACAGAATCCCCTACAGCGTGGAAACAGGCACTTCAGCCCAACAAGTCCACACCGACCCTTGGAGCATCCCACCCAGACCATCCCCCTAAACCCCACCTCATCTACACACCCCTGAACACTACGGGCAATTTAGCTCAGCCAATCCACCTAACCTGCACATCTTTGGATTGTGGGAGGAAACTGGAGCACCCGGAGGGAAACCACACAGACACGGGGAGAATGTGTAAACTCCGCACAGACAGTGGCCCAAGGGTGGAATCAAACCCGGATCCCTGGCGCTGTGAGGCAGCAGTGCTAACTACTGTGCCACCGTGCTGCCCCTATTTCCAACTTGGAAATATATCATCGTTCCTTCAGTGTCACTGGGTCAAAAATCTGGAGTTTTCTCGGTAATACGATTGTGGGTGTACCTACAGCAAATGGACTGTATAAGTTCAAGAAGGTAGCTCACCTCTGCCTTTTCAAGGTCAACCCAGGAAGGGCAATGAATGTTGGCCCAGCCAGAGATGCCCACATTCCCTGAATGAATAATAGTAAGAAAAAAACAACTTATCTCACACATGTCACATGAGCAGCACGGTGGCTCAGTGATTAGCACTGCTGCCCCTCAGCTCCAGGGACCTGGGTTTGATGCCAGCATTAGGTGACTGTCTATATAGTTTGTATGTTCTCTCTGTGTGGGTTTCTGCCTGGTGCTCCCATTTCCTCCCACAGTACAGGGATGTGCAGGGTAGGTGTGGATTGGCCATGCTAAATTCCCCGGTAGCATCCAGTTTAGGTAGATTAGTCATGGTAAATCCAGGGATATGGGAGTAGCTGTGGGAGGGATGTGTCTGGGGGTATGTTGTTCAGAGGGTCAGTGCAGACTTGATGGGCTGAATGGCCTCTTTCCGCACTGTAGAAATTCTAATCCCTCTATAGGAATCTGGGATTTCCCAGACTTACTGTCACAAAATATGACAGTGCAAAATTATTATTAATATGGAGAATTGATGATTGGTAAAGCCAGAACAGACGTCTCCCAGAAGTCTCACCTCAATTTTCCCATAGTCAAACTCTGACTTTTGAATATGGTTACATTAGCATTATCAACGCAGTATCAATGCAAAGCCAAACTAATTTGCACCATTACTGCAGTTGGAACATACATGAACATCGTTTTCATTTTTTTTCCCTCTGTTATTCTATGTGGAAGCCCACTTCGACTATTAATCACGTATTCTATATCGACCATGACTCATCTTAACTCTGAGTCTGTAGAATCAATCCCCAGAAGAGAATTTAGCACAGAAATACAAACGATGGCTCAGTGGTTAGCACTGCTGCCTCACAGTACCAGGAACTCAGGTTCAATTCCACCCTCGGGTGACTGTCTGTGTGGAGTTTGCACATTCTCCCCATGTCTGCGTGGGTTTCCTCCAGGTGCTCCGGTTTCCTCCCACAGTCCGAAGATGTGCAGGCTAGGTGGATTGGCCATGCTAAATTGCCCAAAGTGTTCATGGATGTGTAGATTAGGTGGATCATAGGGGGATGGGTCTGGGTGGGATGCTCTGAGGGTTGATGTGGACTTGTTGGGCTGAAGGCCCTGTTTTCACACTGTTGTGATTCTGTTCTAACTGATACTCCAGTACTGCACTGTTTAATATGTTGTCTTTAAGCAGGGATTTTAAAACTGAGGCTGTGTCTATCCTGTTATTTGAACGTTAAAGGTCCCACAGCATTGCTTTGCAGGAGAATTATCTCTAGTATCCTCACTAATACTCATTTCTTCACCAACATGATAAAAATAGAAGAACACATTATCATGTTGGATGAGCACTTGAAACATCATAACATTCAAGGCCAAGTGCTAGAAAGTGGAACAAGAGTGCATTCAGAGTAGTTTTACATCAGTGCAGACTCAATGGGCTGAAGGGCCTCTTCTGTATGAAGGAATGAATGAATGAATGAGCTTTATAGTCACATGTACTCAAAGGTGTACAGTGAAAAGTTGATAAGTTGCCACTTATGGCGCCATCTTAAGTACAAGATATCCAGGTATAGATTCTTCAGTACAAGTTCTTCAGAAAATTATTAGGAAAACAAAGAAATAAGAAGTCCAGATCAGAATAATAAAGTACAAAACAGAGAAATAAGAAGTTCAGAACAACGGTCCTTCTAACCTAGTCTACATTGGCACCTAGACTCCAGTCTGCACTAGGCTTAATCTCGAAGCTCTTGAGGCTGGGACACCACTCTAGAATCACCTTGAGGCCAGAAGTCCATACTGAGGCCACGCTGGGCCAAAAGACTGCCACGGGGGGACCGCCAAAAGACCACCATGCCAGGCCAAGGGATCGCCATGCTGGGCCAGGAAGACACGATGCCAGACTGCGAGGACGCTTTGCCGAATCCATGCTGAGGCTGGGAGTCTGAGGCCAAGACCAAAGAAGAAAGAAAAGAGAAGAAGAAAAGAAACAGACGAGCTCCAGTTGAAGCTTCCTATTCCGCCACCATCTTGGTTTATAATTTCTGATTGCTATCTGTGGGAGCTTGTTGTTTCAAAAATTACAACAGTAACATTTCAAAAGTGCTTCAATGGCTGTGAGGCATTTTGAGACGTCCGGTGAAAGACTTGCTTTATGTTGTTAATCTGGAACACATCTTCAAGGAAGGAACAAATTTTTAAAAAGGGCCTATTGACAACAAAACTAGTTCTGCATTTAAATCAAGTAAATCATGAAAGTAAAATGATCTGAATGCTTGGGTGCAACTGAAATTAAATACCAGCGAAAGTTCAGTTCCTGTTTTGATCCCAGGGGCACTGGCAATAACTTGGTTTTATCTGACTTTAATTCTCCAGAACTCAGGAGGTATTTGCAAATACAGATAACAAGCATGGGGCTGGATGAACACAGCAGGTCAAGCAGCATCATAGGAGCAGGAAAACTTGACGTTTCGGGCCTA
>JAHRHZ010000288.1:3201675-3230723 GCA_024137785.1 Ginglymostoma cirratum
TGTAGAGCTGGATGAACACAGCAGGCCAAGCAGCATCATAGGAGCAGAAAGCAGGTTTTCTGAAGAAGGGTCTAGGCCCGAAACGTCAGCTTGCCTGCTCCTCTGATGCTGCTTGGCCTGCTGTGTTCATCCAGCTCTACACCTTGTTATCTCTGGAGAGGAATCTGGATGTTCTTGTGCATGGAACACAAAAGATTAGCTTGTAGGCACAGGAACAATGAAAAAGACAAATGTTACTTTGTTGGTGGGTTAGAGTTTAAAAATAGGGGAGTTGTGTTACAACTGTACAAGGTGTGAGTGAGGTGACACTCTGAGGGATGTGTACAGTTTTGCTTCCCATATTTATAAAGGATATACCGGCATTGGAAACAGCTCAAGACAGATTGATAGGCTGATTCCTGGGATGAAGTGTCGAGTGAATTATTGAGAGCAGTTAAACAAGTGAGATTTTTATTCATTAGCGTTTAAAAGAGTGAGGAGTAATCTTATTGCAACGTACATGATTCTGAGGGTGTCGCACTCAGTAGATGTTGAGAAGATGTATCCACATGAGTGGTAATTTCAAACTAGGGGACATAGTTACCGAAAAAGGGATGCTCACTTAACACTGAGATGCGAAGGAATTTTTTTTTCTCCCAAAGGGTAAAGAATGTTTTGAATTCTCCACCCCCGAAAGTGTGGAGGCTAGGTAACCGAAAATATTCAAAGCAGAGGCAGATGGATTTTTGACATGTCGAGGGCTAGGAGAAGCTGGCATGAAAGGGGAGTGAGGCCTGGGGAAGATCAACCATGATCTTGTTAAATGGTGGTTTAGGTTTGAGGGGCTGAATGGCCTACTTCTAGAGGTGTTGGAAGTTTTTTTAATACTTTCGATACAGGCAGAGGAGGGGCTAGGGTGCAAATGGTACAGAGGGAAAGGAATTTTTAACGGTAGTGAAAAAGAGATGTGAAATGGGTGTAAATTACGGTGTAAAGGGGGGAGAATGTATTTAGAATAGAATCCCTACAGTGTGGAAGAAGACCATTCGGCCCATTAAGTCCACACTGATCCTCTGAAGACCACCCATCCAGACCCGCACCCTACCCTACAACCCTACATTTCCCTTAGCTAATCCACCTAACCTACACATCCTGAACACTATGGGCAATTTAGCATGGCTAGCCCACCTAACCTGGAAACACACAGACACGGGAAGAATGTGCAAACTCCACGCAGACAGTTGCCTGAGGCTGGTATCGAACGTGGATCCCTGGCGTTGTGAGACAGCAGTGCTAACCACTGAGCCACTGTGCATCACTACTTCCATATACTTTCACTTGTAAAAAAAATTCAAACACTTTTCATTTCTGAAGAAGCTATACCAGACTGAAAACTGTCTTACTCACTCCAGTGATGCTGCCAGACCTGCTGAGTCTGAGTTTCTCCAGCTTTCTGTGTTTTTGTTTCAAATTTAAGTTTATCTAGTATGGTAACCTGGTGCCCTATTGTAAAACTGTTCACAGGGAAGAGGCTTTGGAATGAAAGCAATGTTCAGCTACAGTTGCAGTCACCATGATGCTTAAGAAGGGCCTAGATATTTTCTAATTAACTCTTCAGGGATGTCATTGCACACGTCTGGAGCAGATAGGACTTGAAACTGGGTCTCCTGGCTCAGAACTAGGAGCTCTATCACAGTACTACATGGATAAAAAAAAAGCTATGAGATAATGACTAAGCAATCAGTTATTTGTGACTTTAAATAGGAATAAAATTTTACTGGTTTTACTTCCAGGAAAGCTCATTGCAAGCATAACTCAATTATATGAGAGGAAAGTCTGTGGCATCAAATGACATTTAAAAGTAGGTATCATGACCAACAAATTAGCTTTCTGGAGCTGGGAGAATTATTTTGTGACTGTCAATGCATTAATAGCTTCTACATGAGCAGAAATTGCCCATCTCCCTAATATACAGATGCCTTCGAACAGATTTTAGGATATCTGATTTAAACATGCCTTTCATTGAAATATAAAGTCCAGTACTTCTAAAACATGCTACACTATTTGTTGCAAAATGCGAATGCTGGAAATAACAGTCAATATGCTACTGCACTAATCATGGGCCTATTTTAATCCTTTCATTGTCTGAATGTTGATTTTGTATCACAGAGTTAACCCGTCAATCACCATTTAAAGTGTATGGAGAGAAAGCATGTTCTTCTCCTGAACAAAGTGTAATTTTAAAAAAATGTCGATGAAATGGTTGGAAAGGAAGATATTATCAACTGCTGAAGCAATTTCTTTATAAAGGCTTTTGACTGTCAGTCTGCATCTCATTTCACTCTTTTGAATGAAAGGACAGATTAGCAAGTGGCAAAGAAAATAAATAATTTGTCTAACACTGTTCCAATGAAAATGGAAAGAGATTCCGACCAAAGGGTGGGAGTAGGGCAGGAAATGAGACCTCAACTCTCAGACAAATTTACGGTTTAGTGTACAGATGGATGGTTCCATTAATATACAGCCAGAAGTACACGAGTATTTTGTAGGGATGCTGGCGATGAGGCCACTGGCAGATTGGGAGTCACACTCAGTGAACTGAGAGTAGATCTGGTATCTACACGTATCAGCCATAATTCACTGGGTACCACTGTCACTTCTGAGCCGGGGTTGTATTTCAAGGTGCACTCTAGGGTTTGATCAGAAAAATCACAAGCTGACATGCCAGGCCAATTCCAAGGGAGAGCTGTACTTTCAATAGTGAGATTGTACATTAAGTTGAGCAACTGGTCGCAGGTGGAAGCAAAAGATTGCACTGAGCTAGTTTAGAGAGTTTGTGTCATCATGGCCATGACACTGAGCTAGCAATTCACAGATGCAGGCTAATGTTCTCAGGAATAGGTTTAAATCCTACCATGGCTGATGATGGAAATCTGAATTAATCCATGTAAAACCCCATCTGGTCATTCATACATGTGATTCCTAGCCCCCAGCACAGTGGTTGACTTTACCAATCCTCTGAAATGGTCTTGGTAAACCAATTAGTTCAAAGGCAATTAAAGATGGAAAACAAATACTGGCCTTGTCAGTGACACCCACAGCCCATGCAAGAATAAAGAGAGAGGTTAATGAAGGGTCCTGAGATGGGAAAGCACAACTAGGTACTTATGCATCACCCTGATGTGCTCATCAAAACTGTTAGTATAAATCCTTTTGAAACTATTTTGCTATTGGGAAATGTGTCTGCACCTCTGTTAGATGCTCATCATCAATGATGTTTGTGCTACAGCAATGGTGGCACTAGCTACTTTGACAAAATGGGTATAATTGTGGAAATTGAGAACAGAAACAAATTTCCCTGAGGGCATTAGCAATGCCATAGCGATGGAAGTCTGGAATAAGTGAACCTCCTACTAGTGGTAGAATTGTGCATCTGCAGGGGTGTGTGTGTGTGTGTGTGTGTGTGTGTGTGTGTGTGTGTGTGTTTCACGTGTATGTGTTTTGTGTGTGTCTTGCATGTGTCTGTGTTGTGTGTGTACATGTGCATATGTTGTGTGTATTGCGTGTGTGTGTTGTGAGCGTTGCATGTGTGTGTGTGCACATGCCACAGAATGGTAATACCAAATAGACTAATTTGTTGTAAAAACTCACCAGATTTATTAACATCCTGAATCTGTCACCCTGGAGCAAGTGGACCTGGATGTATCTCCTGATCTCAGTGTTATGGCTGACTCTTGACTGCCCTCTGAAATTGCCCGAGTAAACCATTCAGTTATGCTCAAGAAGGCAATTAAATATAGTCAAACCTTTGTTGGCCTCCTGGTGATACTAATAACTAGTGAATAAGTAAACAAACATGCATAATTTCCGATTGCTTCCTGACGGTATTTTTTCTTAACCTTACAATGCTCCTAAATTTTTCTGTTTGGAATTACAGGAAATGAATGACACATGCTCAAGGATGAATGAGATCTTGGATACCTACTACCTCACAACATTTTACAGCGTTGAGTTCATCTTGGGGTTGACAGGGAATCTCATTGTGATAAGTGGCTACATATTCTGCCTGAAGGAATGGAAATGCAGTAACATTTACCTCTTTAATCTTGCCATTTCGGATCTGGTCTTTATCTGTACCCTTCCAATGTTTGTGGCCTATTATGCTAACGGAAAAATATGGATATTTGGTGATTTCCTTTGCAAGCTAAATAGATACATTCTCTACACGAACATGTACCTAAGCATGCTGTTCCTTGCCTGCATCAGCATTGATCGATATTTGCTGGTGAGCAACCCAATGAGGATCCATATCTTTCAAAAGAAAAAGGTTGCCGTTAGCATCTGTATCGGTTTGTGGATTTTTGTAACCTTGGAAGTGCTCCCCATGTTAACATTCATCGGTGCCACGGCCCATGACAATAATACTATCATTAAGTGTGTTGACTATGCAAGTGCTGGGAATGCTGTCCACAATCTGATATACAACGTGTGCCTCACTGTTGTCGGATTCGTGCTCCCAATGTCCATTATGGGAGTCTTCTGTGTGAAAACTGCACACATGTTAAAGAAACTGAATAATTACCAATCTCGAGGTGTCACTCTTGAAAAGCCCCTCACGTTAGTTATATTGGCAATTGTAATTTTTTCTGTGTTCTTCACTCCTTATCATGTCATGCGGAATATCCGCATGGTGTCTAGATTGGAAGATATTAGTCTTTCGCATTGCACTGTTGAGATCATAAAGGCTGTTTACACTATCTCAAGGCCTATTGCTTTCCTAAGTATTATCACAAACTCTGTTTTCTACTTCCTTTCTGGAGATAAATTCAGGGAAATAATTACAAGCAACATTAGGAATGCAGCAAGGTCTCACTGTTTCAGAAAATGTACAAAATGAAGCTACATTAATCACAATCTCGTGACTTGGGACAGAAAGAAAATTTAGTTTGGAGACTTGTAGCTCCATTGGCTGGAATCTTCAACATTTAATGACATATCCAATTGCTGACATCATCTGCCTTGTTCTGCAGGTTCATGGAGACACATTTTCAAACTTGCCACATCAGGTCCAACATATGTTGATCGTCATGGAAACTGTCTGGGCCCAAGGGAAAAAACTCTATTGTAAAAACTAATTTCCACCTGATGACACTAAATTGAGGCAGTTTCTAGGAAATCCTGGAGGTTTACCCATTTGTACTTTATCAGGAAATCAACTTCCAGAAGACTGAATGCTGGTGTTATGTGAGCCCATGACATGACTTCTGTTAATACGTTAGAAAAGTGTATCTACAGTTTATATGATGAATCCTGAGGTTTATTTCTCATAAACTTGAAATTTTAATATTTTAATGCATACTTTGACAAGGTGATGTCAAAGACAATTTGTTTTAAACAGGAAAAGTCTATTAAAAGTCATTGAAAGCACAATGCTTTAAAAGACTTACACAGAGCATGTTTACAATGTGAAACCTATAGCAATTGCTTCTCAGTCCTTGTTTCATTTAAGTCAACATTTTTGCTCCCTGTATTGACCGAAAATAAGAAATATATTTCACTGACTCTGTGGAGGTATATTTTATTTTTTGTTTTCTCTGTAAACATGCTTCATTGTTTGTCTGCTTGAACCAAATGGATAGGTGTAGGTTCTGCACACAAGCCGACACCAGTTCCCCACTCCACACTTATGTAGAATCATACAGCTGGAAATAGACCCTTCGATCCAATTCATCCATGCTGCCCAAAGATCCCAATCTGACCTCGTCTCATTTGCCAACATTTTGACCATATCCCTCCGAATCCTTCCTATTTATATACCCACCCAGATGCCTTGTTGACCCCAGTCTAACACTGGCACCTCCATATCCTGGACAGCGACAACATGGCATTCCAACTCTTACACTCAATGTTATGAACAATGAAGGCAATTGTGCCAAACACCTTCTTCACTACCCTATTTACCTGCAACTCTACTGTCAAGGAATTATGCACTTGCACCCCTAGGTCTCTTTATTTGGCAACACTCCCCAAGGCCCTACCATTAACTGCTTTAGTCCTGCTCTGGTTTGCCTTACCGAAATGCAACACTTCACATTTATCTAAATTAAACTCCATCTGCCACTCCTCGGTGCATTGGCCCATCCGATCAAGGTTCTGTTGCGCTCTGAGATAATCTTCTTCATGGTCCACAATACCATCTATTTTGGTGTCATCAGCAAAGGTACTAACCATACCCGCTATATTCACATCCAAATCATTTATATAAATCACAAAAAGCAGTGGGCCCAGCATCGATCCTTGCTGCACACCACTGGTCACAGGCCTCCAATCCAAAAAACAATCCTCCACCAGCACCCTCTGTCTCCTACCTTCAAGCCAATTTTGTATCCATTGGCTAGATCCCCCAGAACCCATGTGATCTAACCTTGCTAAGCAGTCTACCATACAGAACCTTGTTGAATGCTTTCTGAAGTCCATATAAATAATGTTTACAGCTCTGCCTTCATCAGTCTTCTTTGTCACATCTTCAAAAAGCTCAATCAAGTTAGCGAGACATGATTTCCCAAGCACAAAGCCATGCTGACTATCCCTAATCTGTCCTGGCCTTTCCAAATGCATGTAAATCCTGTTCCTCAGAATCCCCTTCAACAACTTACCCACCAATGATGTCAGACTCACCGATCTATAGTTCCCTGCCTTTTCCTTCCCACCTTTTTTAAATAATGGCACCACATTAGCCAACTTCCAGTCTTCTGGCACGTCACCCGGGGCTATTCATTGTATAAATATCTCAGCAAGGGCCCAGCAATTTCTTTCCTCACTTCCCACAAAGTTCTGGGAAACACCTGATCAGGTCCTGGGAATTTATCTACCTTTATGCATTTTAAGACCTCCAGCACCCCCTCTTCTGTGGTATGAACTCTTTTCAAAACATCACTATTTATTTTCTCAATTTCCCTAGCTTTCATATCCTTCTCCACAGCAAATACTGATGCAAAACATTCATTTAAGATCTCACTTATCTCCTCCGGTTCCACATATAGATAGCCATGTTGATATTTAAAGGGCCCTATTTTCTCCCTAGTTACACTTTTGTCCTTAATGTAATTGTAGAATCTTTTTAGATTCTCCTTAACGCTATTTGCCAAAGCTATCTCATATCCCCTTTTTGCCCTCCCGATTTTCCTTTTAAGCACACTCTTACTGCGTTTACACTTTTCTTGGGATTCAATCGATCCCAGCTGTCCATACCTGATATATGCCGCCTTCTTTCTCTTGACCCGAGCCTCAATTTCTCCAGTCATCCAGCATTCCCTACACCTACCAGCCTTACCCTTCACGCTAACAGGAACATACTGTGTCTCAACTCTTGTTACCTCATTCTTAAAGGCTTCCCACTTCCCAACCATCTATTTACATGAGAACAGCCTCCTCCAATCAACTTTTGAATGTTCCTGTCTAAAACCATCAAAATTGACCTTACTCCAAATTGGAACTTTAACTTTTTGATCAGCCCTATCCTTTTCCTTAACTGTTTGAAAGCTGATAGAATTATGACCTCTTGCCAAGAGTTGTTCCCCGTTGACACCTCAATCACTTGCCCTGCCTTAATTCCCAACAGAAGGCCAAACAGTGCTCCTTCTCTAGCAGGTATATCCACATATTGAACAAGAAAGCTTTTTTGTGCACACTTAACAAATTCCTTTCAGTCCAAGCACTTAATACTGTAAGAGTCCCAGGCTATATTAGGAAAGTCAAAATCCCCTACCATTACAACCCTTACAGATATCTTACAGATATCTGACATCTCCTTAAATATTTCCTTCTCAATTTCCCACTGACTACTGGGGAGCCTATAATACCATCACAACAAGGTGATCATCCTTTTCTTATTTTTAGCTTACATGCATATAACTTCAAGGGATGGTCTTCCAGGAATATTCTCCCTAAGTACAGCTGTAATGTTGTCCCGAACTAAAAATGCTACACCCCTCCCCCTCTTGCCTCCCTTTCTATCCTTCCTGTAGCGTCTATACCCCAGAACATTAACCTGCCAGTCCTGTCCATCCCTGAACCACATTTCTGTAATAGCTGTGATATCCCAAACCCATGTCTCCAACAATGCCATAAGTTTATCTGCCTTACCTGTCAGGCCTCTTGCATCAAAGTAAATGCAATTTAATTTATCAGTTTTACCTCATTCTCTGCTGTGCTCTTGCCTGCTTTGACTATAAGATTTGCTTCCCTTACCTACTGTATCAGCCACAACCTTTTCTCTTCACTCATTATTGCTTTGATTTCCCTCCCCTCTCCTTACTAGATTAAAGCCTCCGAGAAGCCCTAGCAAACTTCCCCATGAGGATAACAGTCCTCTTCCAATTCAGGCAAAGCCTGTCCCTCTTATACAGATCATTTCTACCTCTGAAGAGTTCCTAATTGCCTAAAGATGCAAATTCTTGCTCCCTCCACCAACGCCTCAGTCATGCATTCATTTGATCTATTCTCCTTTGAAAATGTTACTTGTCTGTGGGATAAATGTTGACTAAAAAGTCATTGATAACTTCCTTGCTCGTTTCCAAACAGTGCCATGTAATCTTGCATGGGCAGATGGGTTCCATGTCTCTTTTTAATGATTGCACATTTGACAGCATTGCATTGCACTGGAGTGTCAGCCTGATTGCGTGCTCGATTCCTGGAGTGAGTCTTGTACCTTTGACAGCATTGAACACCCTGGCAGCATCTATGAAGGAAAAACAGAGTTAACGTTTCGGGTCCGGTGACTCTTCCTCAGGACGTTTTGGGTCACCGGACTCGAAACGTTAACTCTGTTTTGTCCTTCACAGATGCTGCCAGATCTGCTGGGCTTTTCCAGCAACTTTGTTTTTGTTCCTGATTTACAGCATCCACAGTTCTTTCAGTTTTTATCCCTCTAAAGCTGTTTCTTCTCCCTTCATTCATGTAGGCATCTCTCCACTTTGAAGTACTCCCTTATCTGTGTCTCCTTTCCTGTGTCGAAGATGGAGGGAATGTTCTAATCTGACACAATTCTTATCAATGGAGATTAGGAAATGTCATCCAGCTTTTCAAACCTCTCCACCTTTGAACTAGATCGTGGCTGATCTACCCTCTCAATGCCATTTTCCTGCATTATTTCATATCCCTTGATGTCTGTAACATCTAGAAATCGTTTGATCTCCATCTTGAACGTACTCAATGATTAAGCTTCCACATGCCTGTGGGGCAGACAATTCCAAAGATTCGCCACTCTGTGAATGAGAAAATTCCTCTTCAACTCAGGCCTATCTTGAAATTTGAGTCTGTATCGCTTGGGCCTAGGCCTTCAGCAAATGACAACAAGGTACGATCCTGCCACCATCTTGCTTTTCCCAACAATAACACTTTCAGAGTCCTTCGCGTGCCATCCAGATTTGAGTTGAAATGAGGTCAACATTTTCGGTGATAGCCTATGGTATTATCGTTGGACTGATAATCCAGAGACTCCGATAACATTCCGGGAACCTGGGTTCAAATCCCACCATAGCAGATGGTGCAATTTGAATTCAATAAAAATCTGGAATTAAGAGTCTACTGACAACCATTGTCAATTGTCAGAAAAACCCACCTGTTTCACTAATGTCCTTTAGGGAAGGAAACTGCCATCTTTACCTTGTCTGGCCTACATGTGACTCCAGGCCCACAGCAATGTGGTTGACTTTTAACTGTCCTCTGGGCAATTAGGGATGGGCAATAAATGTTGGTGCCATCATCCCATGAATGAATAAAAAAGAAGCCATGGCTCATTCGGTAACCCTCTCTCACCTCTGAGTCAAAAAGTTGTTGGTTCAAGGCCTGCACTAGAAACCTGAGCACAAGACACAGGGTGAGACCAACATGACACTGTTCGAAGTACAGCCATTTGAAGGAGATGCTGAATTATGGAACCCCCTGCCTTCTCAGATAGGTGCAACAGATTCCAAGAGGTCATTTTGAAGACAAGCAGGGAATACCCCACACCTCCCTTACTTCCCACCCCTGTCCAACACCACCACAGTGTCCCCTAGTATTTATTAACCAATTAATTTTACTAAACAGATGACCTGATTGTTCATCATATTGATGCCTGTAGGAGACTGCTATGCATACAATCACTTTTTTAAATTCATTAATGGGATGAGGATGTCACTGGCTAGGCAGCATTTATTGACCATCTCTAATTGCCCAGAGGGCAGTTCAGAGTCAACCACATTGCTCTGGGTGTGGAGTTACATACAGACCAGACCAGACCAGGTAAGGATGGCAGTTTCCTTCCCTAACGGACATTAGTGAACCAGATGGGTTTTTTCCTGACAATTGGCAGTGGGTTCTATGGTCATCATTAGACTCTTAATTCCAGATCTTTTTTAAAAAAAATATTGAATTCAAATTCCACCATCTGCTGTGGCAAGATTCAAGCCCCAGTCCCCAGAACCTTATCTGTGTCTCTGGACTAACAGTCCAGTGATAATACCACTAGGCCATTGCCTCTACATCTTGCCAAGTGGAACTGTATTGTGACAGGAATTATACTTCAAAGAAACTGAATTGTTTATTAAACAATGTCCTGAAGTTGCAAAAAGCTACGACACAAACGCAAGACTTTCTTAATTCATAGATGCTGATGATATAATCAAGATGACCATTAGATGGCAGCCACGCAAAACTTTTCAGCACACTCTACCTCTCTCAGGAGCTAATTTACTAAAATGGGTTTTGAATTTCAGGATGATGAGAGGCGCGGTTTAGGGACATTGGGAGGAAGGGGTAAAAGCTGGAGAGGCAATAGGGAGGGACTCAGCCAACTGAAGAAATGACCACCGTTGAAACTGGGAATGTCTAAGAGACTAAGGGAAGCCTGCAGGAATTTGGGGCTGGAAATGGCGAAGGGAGAAGCCATGGAAAGATGTGAAAATTATATGAGAATTTTGAAATCAAATCCTCTGAAAGGCCATGGATGCTCGGGGACAAGCAGAGCTGTCAACAGAGAAATGAAAAAGATTATGTTGAGGATCAAATATAACTGAGCAACAAGGGTGTTGAGATAAAGATTGGGCATAACAGCAGATAGGAACTCCATGAAAGTTAGGTCGCATGGAATCTAAGGAGAGCTAGCTAATTGGTTTCAAAATTGGCTTGATGGCAGGAAGTGGAGGGTGATTGTTGAAGGTTATTTCTCGGACTGGAGGCCTGTGACTAGTGGCGTGCCATAGGGATCGGTGCTGGGGCCTTTGTTATTTGTTAACTACATAAATGATCTGGATGTGAATGTACAAGGCATGATTAATAAGTTTGCGGATAGTACAAAATTAGGAGGTATTGTTGATAGCAAGGAAGGTTATCAAAAATTACAAAAGGATCTTGATCAGATGGGGAAGTGGGCTGAGGATTGGCAAATACAATTCAATACAGATAAGTGTGAGGTGCTGCACTTTGGAAAGCCAAACCAAGGTAGGACTTAAACAGTAAATGGTAAGGTCCCGAAGAGAGTTGTGGAACAGAGGGACCGAGGAGTACAAGTACATAGTTCATCGAAAGCAGCGTCACAGGGAGACAGGGTGGTGAAGAAGGCATTTAGCATGCTGGCCTTCATCAGTCAAGGCTTTGAGTGTAGGAGTTGGGACATTATGTTACACTTGTATAAGTCATTGGTGAGGCCGCAGTTGGAGTATTGTGTACAGTTTTGGTCACACTGTCATAGGAAAGACGTAGTTAAATTGGAAAGTGTGCAAAGAAGCCTTACAAGGATGTTGCCAGGACTAGTAGGCCTGAGTTATAGGGACAGGTTGGCCAGGTTAGGAGTTTATTCTTTGGAACGTAGTAGAATGTGGGTTGACCTTATTGAGGTTTTATAAAATCATGAGGGGTGTAGATGAGATGAATGCATTTTTTTTCCCAGAGGTGAGAATTGAAAACTAGAGGGCATAGATTTAAGGTGAGAGGGGAAAGATTTAAGAATGACCTCAGGGGCAATTTCTTCATAAAGAGAGTGGTGTGTATTTGAAATGGGCTGCAAGGGAAAGCAGTTGAGGCAGGTACAATAGCAACATTCTTTTTATATAGAAAACCCAACAGTGTGGAAACCGGCCCTTTGGTCCAACAAGTCCACACTGAACCTCAGAGCATCCCAATGAGATCCATCCCCCTATAACCCACCTAATCTACACCTCCCCGAGAACTATGGGTGATTTTAGCATGGCCAATCCACCTAACCTGCACATCTTTGGACTGTGGGAAGAAACTGGAGCACCCAGAGGAAACCTGCACAGACACGTGGAGAATGTGCAAACTCCATACAGACAGTCACCTGAGGCTGGAACTGAACCTGGGTCCCTGGTGCTGTGAGGCAGCACTGTGCCACTGTGCCACCCCTTTTTTTAAAAAATATTTGGATAGGTACATGGATGAGAAAGGTTTAGAGGGATATGGACCAAATGCGGTCAATTGGAACTAGCTGAGAGGGCACCAGGATCAGCATGGGCCAGTTTGGGCCAAAGGGCCTGTTTCCATGCTGTATTACACTGACTCTGACTCTGACTCCATCAGTAACAAGAGAATCAGAAATCATAGCCAATGGAAATGAGCAACAAAGATGAAACTTAATATGGGTTATACAGTCATATAGCCATACAGCATGGAAACAGACCATTCGGCCTAAACTAGTTCATGCTGACCATGTTCCTAAACTATACTAGTCCCACCTGCCTGCATTTGGCCCATATCCCTCCGAAGCTTTCCTATGCACGAACTCATCCAGATGTCTTTTAAGTGCAGTAACTGTACCCGCATCTATCACTTCCACTGGCAGTTCATGCCACATATGAGCCATCCTGTGAGTGAAAAAGTTGCCCTTCAGGTCCCTTTTAAATCTCTCATCATAAAAAGTACACCCTCTCGTTTTGAACTCCCCCACCTTAGGGAAAGCAAAACCTTTATTATTCACCTTATCCATGCCCCTTATGGTTTTATAAACTTCTATAAGGTCACCCCTCAACCTCTCATGTTCCAGTGAAAAAAGTCCCAGCCTGTTCAGCCTTTCCTTATAACTCAAACTCTCCATGTCTGGCAACGTCCTGGTAAATCCTTTCAGAACCCTGTCTAGTTTAATATACCCTTCCTTTGGCAGGGTGACCAGAACTGGACACAATACACCAGAAGTGGCCTCACTAATGTTTTGTACAATATAATGACCCAACTGCTATTCTCAAAGGTCTGAGCAATGAAGGCAAGCGTGCAAAACGCCTTCTTAACTACACTGTCTACCTGTGACACAAATTTATGGAAAGGGAATATAGAAAAAAAATTGCATGAGATATTACAGCGAGCACCTTTCTTTTTACAACCTGAGGCAGAGAAAGAGACGATCCAAGAAAACTATAATTGGTGAAGCTGTGCACAAGAACAACAGTATTTCCAACAGTATTTACAGGAAAAGAAAAGGCCAGCATGCCAAACAATCCAAGTAACACAAATATGTCAGGCTGCAGGACTGTCACATTTACTCAAGCAAAATAACTGAGAGATTCGGTTGTACTCTGCAAGGAACACAAAATGCAAGCACATAGTTACAGTGAACAATTAGGAAGACAACTGGAACACTGCAATTTATTGAAAAGGAAATGGAGGAATAGCATAAAGAAGTCTTGGTACAATTGTAGAGTTCTTTATTGGGACAACACAGGAATACTGGATGCAATTCTCATCTCTACTTGTCACCCCCATAGCAGGCAATACAGCAGATTTCAATAAATTGATCCCTGAGGTGAGGGGATTAAGGTCCAACAATGAAATGTTTGGTTAAGAGCCCAGATTCAGCAGGAAATTCCAATCGTACAGTTGGAGACAACTGACACTTGATTGAAACAAAAACAGAAACTTGCTGGAAAAACTCAGCAGGTCTGGCAGCATCTGTGGAGAGAAAGCAGAGTTAACGTTTCGGGTTGAATTGATTGACATATTCAAGTGGTTATAATAAATAATTTTACTGGGATCTCTTTTGTTAATGCTTTATTCTTAATTGTTTATGCCTAATTCTAATTCCAACTCCAATTAAAGTTTATTTGCGCAAGGTTGAGAGGTGAGAAGCATTTGCAGCCTGTATTATTGATATTTATTTGGTCAGCCAAATTAGCACTTTTACAGCTTTGTACGGTGTCTTTTCCCAAGAAGATTTATGCAAGGGAACTTGTTTTTGGACCAGTTTCACACATTCCATTGTTACCATAAGGTTCACTATTTTGGAAAATTGTACATATTGGATGAATAGTCAAGGAAGGTCCATGAAAAAGTGTGGAGATTAGGATGGGTCATGAGGATAGTTAGGGGGTGTATGTTGAAACATATTGGCATGGATGTGGCATGGAGAGTGGATTGGATAGTGAGTGGGTATGAGGAATGATATCTAGATGGTCTAACAACCTTTCATGTCACGAGACAAAGTCCCAGAGAACTGAGCACTGGCAGTTAGCTACTCCCTCCCCACTTACACATTGCTTCTTTTATCCTCAGACCCAAATTTGTGCCTCATCTTCTCTTCAGCCCTCCACCTAGAGGATAATGGGAGCAGTGTTCATCATGAGCAACAACTCATAGCATCATGAGGTGGCAATTAATATGTTGCAAATGCACCAAACACAAGCTGGAGTCACTAAATTTGCTGCGGTTTAAAAGAGAAGTCACATGACCCAATTTTTGGGTGTAACAAAGTTATCTCAATACACAGACACAATTTCACATACCACCCCACCAACCTCTGAATACAATGCATCATCCTCCGACATTTCTGTCCCCTACAATTGGACCCCACCATCAAAAAGATATTTCCCTCCCCACCCCTGTCCACTTTCCGCAGGGACCATTCACTCTGCGACTCCCTGGTCAGCTCTACACTTCCCACCAACTTCTCCACCACACCTGGAACCTTCCCTTGCAACTACAGGAGGTGCTAGACCTGCCCCTACACCTCCATCTGGGCCCCCAAACCATCCTTCCAAATCTGGCACAATTTCACCCCCATTTCATCTAACCTCATCTACCGTATATGTTGCTCCTGATGTAGTCTACTCTATACTGGGGAGACCAAATGCAGACTTGGGGACCAGTTTGCGGAGCATCTGCACTCTGCACACACCAAACGGCCTGATCTTCCAGTTGCCATCCACGTTAACTCCCCCTCCCACTCCCCTGGTGACGTGTCCATCCTTGGCCTCCTCCACTGTCAGAGTGAGGCCAAATGTAAACTGGAGGAACAATACCACATTTTTGGCCCGAGCACCTTATAGCCAAATGACCTGACTATTGTATATGAAATAAAAACCGAAAGAACTGAGGATGCTGTGAATCAGGAGCAAGAACAGAAGTTGCTGGAAAAGCTCAGCAGGTCTGGAAGGATCTGTGAAGACAAAATCAGAGTTAACCCAAAACATTAACTCTGATTTTTTCTTCACAGATACTGCCAGACTTAGTGAGCTTTCCCAGCAACTTCTGTTTTTGTGACCTGACTATTGACTTCACTAGCTTCAAAATGTCTCCTCCCCTCAACTATCCATCTTCGGACTCACCTCTCTGCTCCACCCTTCCCACCGACCAACCAGAATAACCCCCTACCTGCATCCTCCTATCTCCATCTCACCCACCCTCCCCCAGTTCCACCCCCCTCCCTCTATTTATATCTGGGCTTTCCTCCTCCTCCCCACTCCTGAAGAAATGTTCCGATCCAAACCGTTGACTTTCCTGCTCCTCAGACGCTGTCTGACCTGTTGTGCTTTTCCAGCTCCTCATTTTTTTTGACAAAACATTCATTCCTGGTGTACGTGTTCAGAGGTGGATGAAATCTCAGCGCCCTGAACCTGACCTTGAGAAATAGCCGCTAACATTGTCCGTTTTCAGTCCAAGGGAGGGGAAGGTAGGTGTGATTGTGGGCTGGACTGGAAGTCAGGCCTGGAAATCTGGGAAGGTGGGGCCATATGCCACATGCTTTCAGCAGTGTCTTAAAATGTAAAAATACAAGAATGACAACCAAACATGCCTCCAGCCTTCATCCTTTACAGACCCTTCACTTTCTTTCAACAAAACATGCCAATACCTCCTGGCTCCAAACACCATAACTCTTCATATTCTCCTGTGCCCCTCTTCCTATCTCCATGGCATCTCAGACACCCTCTCCCTCTCTAACCACACCCCATGACCTCTACTACCTCCTTTACCAATTTGGTGTTAGCTTCCACTCACCTTCCTTTCCCCCCAACGCGCCTGCATCACAGACTCCACTCCATCAAGAAAAGCAATTTCATTCATAAGACAGATATAAACAGGAGTCTCAGGGATTCTCCTCACTCTAGGAACTGGTTCTGAGCTAGCTGGTCAGATTCCATGTACTATGCACATGTAAATAAAGAGTGACTTGGTGACAGGATAAGGACATCTGTGGAGTTATTTCAGAATGCGCGCGAGTATGCGTGTGTGTGTGTGTGTGTGTGTGTGTGTGCGTGCTCCTCTGTTTGAATATGTGTGTGTGTCTGAGTGTATGTATCTCTGTGTGTATGTCTGTGTGCGTGTGCGCATCTATGTGTGTATGTATATGTCCCTGTCTGTGTGTGTGTGTGTGTGTGTGTGTGTGTGTGTGTGCATGTGTGTGTGTGCGCGTGTGCATGTGTGTTTTGTTATGTCTAGATTCTACACGAGGCTCCCCAATTTGTTCTGGTTCCAGATGGGATACTCAGGCTGATTAAGCTCCCAGCTGGTGAGGGATGAACTGGCTTTCTTTCTATATTCAGCCTCGGTTAGTCAGAAGAAGGTTGTTTTAAAAATGAAGTCCTTCCCTCATGGACACCTTTGTTCCAGACCCAAAGGTAGTTTATTTTTGGAAAGAGACAATTTAAACCCGCTTTCTTGAATTAACAATGGATTAGATAATTAATTACCAAATGTGATAAGAAATAGTGTCACAGCACACATAGACAAGTGGGACAGAGACAGAAATCACACTTTCCTTACCTATAACAAGTATCAGCATTGATGATGAAGATGGCAATGTAAAAGTAATGAGTTTACAGTAATGGTTATTACAGATGTCAGGAGTGAAACTACAACATTCTGACTTATTATCACATGTGCTGGGTCAGTGATGGTGTAACACCAGTGAAATGGGTTTGGTACAGTGACTGTGGTGTTTAGTCATGGTATTACAGAATTACTCCGAGTGATTCAAAGCTGTGCAACTTTACTGTCAGTCAGTGTTTGATTGCTGTCTAAAGTATGATGCAACTACAGTGGAAGAGATACCACAGAGAATCATACAGCACAGTAAAAGGCCATTCAGCCGATTGTGTCTGAACCACTCTGTGGCAGAACAGTAAGCAGTACTGCCTCTCTTTTCTCCAACCTTCTCCAATTTCTTCTTTCTTCCACCTCCAAGCTTTTCCAATTCTCTTAAGAAAGTTCCCTTTGAACCTGCTTTCCTTATCAGGCAGAGAACTCCTGTTCACATCAACCCTCCAAATAAACACATTGCCCCTCATCGTCAATTCTAAATGGCAGTGGAGTCAAACGCTCCAGCCTGAGCTCGTCCACTCTGTCCGTTCCTTTTCATTTCTTTTTTCCCTTTTTTGTCTCTCTCTTGCTTTTTATTCTTCCCTTCTGTCTTTTACCTCAGCCCGGAGCAGAGTGGGGATGGAGGCCGGTAGGCCAGGACCAAATCAGGGACCGCGGCCAGTAGGCCAGGAGCGAATCAGGGACTGCGGCCGGCAGGCCGGGACCGAATCAGGGACCGCGACTGGTAGGCCAGGAGCGAATCAGGTATCGTAGCCGGTAGACCAGGAGCGAATCAGGGACTGTGGCCGGTAGGCCAGAAGTGAATCAGGGATCGCGGCCGGTAGGCCACGAATAAAGATAGCTATTGGTTGGGAACCGGTGGAGCCTGGCCAGACCACATGGAAACCCTTTTTGAAAGACTGTAACATTTTTTTTAGCTTTATTTCTTATTTTCCTAACTTATTCATGTATATCTGTAATGTAGTGTAACATTTTTTTCTTTATTTTCTTTATTTTTTGTACCTAAGATTTGTACCTCGGACAATAGACAATAGGTGCAGGAGTAGGCCATTTGGCCCTTCGAGTCAGCACCACCATTCATTATGATCACGGCTGATCATCCACATCAGTATCCTGTTCCTGCCTTATCCCCATAACCCTTGATTCCATTATCTATAAGAGCTCTATCCATCTCTTTCTTGAAAGTATCCAGAGACTTGGCCTCCACTGCCTTCTGGGGCAGAGCATTCCATATATCCACCACTCTCTGGGTGAAGAAGTTTTTCCTCAACTCTATTCCAAATGGCCTACCCCTTATTTTTAACCTGTGTCCTCTGGTTCTGGACTCACCCATCAGCAGAAACATGCTCCCTGCCTCCAGAGTGTCCAATCCCTTAATAATCTTATAAGTCTCAATCAGATCCCCTCTCATCCTTCTAAACTCAAGTGTATACAAGCCCAGTCGCTCCAATATTTCAACATATGATAGTCCCGCCATTCCAGGAATTAACCTCGTGAACCTATGCTGCACTCCCTCAATAGCAAGAACGTCCTTCCTCAAATTTCGAGACCAAAACTGCACACAATACTCCAGGTGCAGTCTCACCAGAGCCCTGTACAGCTGCAGAAGGACCTCTTTGCTCCTATACTCAATTCCTCTTGTTATGAAGGCCAGCATGCCATTAGCTTTCTTCACTGCCTGCTGTACCTGCATGCTTGCTTTCATTGACTGGTGTACAAGAACACCTAGATCTCGTTGTACTTCCCCTTTACCTAACTTGACTCCATTTAGATAGTAATCTGCCTTCCTGTTCTTGCCACCAAAGTGGATAACCTCACATTTGTCCACATTAAACTGCATCTGCCATGCATCCATCCACTCACCTAGCCTGTCCAAGTCACGCTGTATTCTCGTAACATCCTCCTCACATTTCACACTGCCACCCAGCTTTGTGTCATCAGCAAATTTGCTAATATTACTTTTAATGCCTTCATCTATATCATTAATGTATATTGTAAACAGCTGCAGTCCCAGCACTGAACCTTGCGGTACCCCACTGGTCACCGCCTGCCATTCCGAAAGGGACCTGTTTATCACTACTCTTTGCTTCCTGTCAGCCAGCCAATTTTCAATCCAAGTCAGTATTTTGCCCCCAATACCATGTGCCCTAATTTTGCTCACTAATCTCCAATGTGGGACTTTATCAAAGGCTTTCTGAAAGTCCAGGACCTTCTTCTTAAGATGGCACCATGTTTTAGCAACATGGTACACTTTTCACTGTACTTCTGTTCTTTTGTAAATTGAGTTCATATGACAATAAACCTAATTCTATTCTATCCTGTTCATCCCCCCTCAGAATCTTTTGACAATATCATTAAATCAAGTTGTTTGACCGCTACTTTCAAGTACGAACAAGGGCGTGGAAACAATTAGGGCAGCAGATGCTGGAAGCCAGAAGTCTGTTGGTGTGAGGCTGGAAAAACACAGCAGGTCAGACAGCATTCGAGGATCAGGAAAGTCAATGTTTCAGGCCAAAACTCTAAGTGGTCAAACCTCATGGTTTTGGCCCGAAACGTTGACTTTCCTGCTCCACTGATGCTGCCTGACCTGCTGTGCTTTTCCAGCCTCACGCTTACAGAATCTATAAACAAGGACTCCTGATTTTATCAAAACATCTAGCACATTGCTTCATATCATTACTACATCTTCCTTTGTCAGGATGTTTCTTCAAGAAGTGTTGATTTGGCACATTTTACAGTTTAGTTCCTGATTGCGCTAACTACCTAGAGACCAGGAACAGTACAAAATCTGGTGTATTGTTACTGGTTTGCTGATATCTGCTACTAATGTAGTAGTGTGCTCACATTAGTTTCACTGTCCATTCTCCCCACAACCCTTCCCAACCTAGAGAGGCTAGTTTTAGTCTGATTTCTCAATGGATAGCAAGGACCTTTGCTTGTTTCCGATCCGTGTGCATGTTAGATGGTGAAATGATCAGGTTTGTCACTAATAACCTGGGGGCTAATGACCTGCTGGCTCACACATACAAAAATAGCTATATGGGAAAGGAATGAACGTTTTATAGTTGGGCCTATAACAGTTCAAAATTAGGCAAGAGCTCAAGAAATACTAATTACACTTGTTGCATCCGTATTGACGGTATAACACTTGTGATGGTCAGTCTTGATGGGCAGTAGATGGTGTGACACTTTTGATAATTAATAGTGAAGGTGACATACTGATAATATCAGTATTGGTGTTGGGTAGAGACTTCCAATACTAGTGATGTTAATCATCATGTTGTGTTGATGTAGCCTGAGTGATTCATATATATACATATATTATATATATTATTTATTCTAATATGGTACAGTTAGTATTGTTTTGCAAGTTTGAGTTAGTAACCTATGGATTTTCTGAGTATCTGTATTTAATTGTTTATACATTTCTCTACAGCCATGATTTCTTTTCAAACAGCGTTTCAAGGACTGCCTTTAGGGTGAACGGTTTTGCGTACACCATGAATGAACTTTTATTTATTCTGGAAGATTTTGCAACTCAGCACCCCATTAGTGGTACCGCATTAGTCACTGCCTGCCATTCAGGAAAAGACCCATTTATTCTTACTCTTTGTTTATTATCTGCTAACTAATTTTCTATGCATCTCAATACTCTACCCGTAATCCAGTGTGCTTTAATTTTACACATTTTTCTCTTCTGAAGCTCAGGGAGATAGTCCAGGAAGAGGTTTTGTAGTGGCACTCTAAAATGTGAAGTCACAAGTGACTTAAATCTACTGATGAGTGAGATTCAGGTGTGAGTATTATATGACCAGTGTTTTAGATATTGGACCACGATTGTATTTAATTGCATTTGATTTGATTTCTTGGAGTCACATGTACCTAAGTACAGTGAAAAGTTTTTTTTTGCAAACAGTAAAGGCAAATCATGGTCAACAAGTACATACAGGTCACAGGCTGCTTAGACAGAGTGAGGTATACAAGGAGAACAGAAAGAACTGCGGATGCTGTAAATCAGAAACAAAAACAGAAGTTGCTGGAAAAGCTCAGCGGGTCTGGCAGCATCTGTCAAGAAAAAAATTGGAGTTAGCATTTCAGGTCCGGTGACCCTTCCTCACAACTGATGGTAGCATGAAAATGCTGGTTTATATGCAGGAAATAGGGAGGGAGCTGGGGTAGGGAGTAAACGAAAGGATAAAGGATAGAGCCCAAAGAGTGAGAAGAGCAGTTGGAGAGACAAAGGTATTGATATTGATCTGGCTAGGAGGGTGAATAGTTGTTAATGGAGACTGTTAGTGACTAACAACTGGGGGTATGTAATGGCAGGCTATGTGGTAACAAGGCCTGGCTAATGGGGTAGGAGGCTGGGACATGGGAGAATTTAGGCCAGAAAATTATTGAACTCAATATGGAGCTCAGAGGGCTGCAGGGTCCCCAAGTGGAAAATGAGGTGTTTTTCCTCCAGCTTGCACTGAGTTTCGCTGGAACACCACAGCAAGCCAGAGACAGAGATGTTGGCCAGGGAGCAGGATGTTCTGCGAAGCGGTCACCCAGTTTATGCTTCGTTTCCCCAATGTACAGGAGACACATTGTGAGCACCGAATGCAGTAGACTAGATTCTGGGAAGTGCAGGTGAAGTTTTGCTTCACCTGGAAGGTATGTTTGGGCCCTTGGATACTGGGGAAGGAAGAGGTAAATGCGCAGGAGTTGCACCTTCACCAGTTGCAGGGGAAGGTGTGGAGTGGCTGTGGGGTGTTATTGGAGCTGACGGAAGAGTGGACCAGGCTGTCCCAGAGGGAATGGTCCCTGCAGTAGGAGGTCAAGGGAGGGAAGGAGAATATGTGTCTGGTAGTGGGATCTCACTGGTAGTGGCGAAAATGACATCTGATGATCTTCTGGATGTGGATACTGGTGGGATGGTAGGTAAGGACGAGGGGAACCCTATCACTGTTGCGGGTGAGAAGAGAAGGAGTGAGGGCGGAAGTGCAGGAGATGAGTCAGACCCGGTTGAGGGCCCTGTTGACAATGGTGCTGGGGAATCCTCAGTTGAGGAAGAAGGTGGACATTTCGAAGGCTCCCTTGTCGAAGTCGGCCTCATCTGAACATATATGATGGAGATGGATGAACTGAGAGAATAGGTTGGAGTCTTTACTGGAAGAGGTGTGTGAGGGTGTATGGTCCAGGTAGCGATGGGAGTTGGTGGGTTTACAGTGGACATTAGTGGCCAGTCTATCTGCAGAAATGGAAACTGAGATGTCGAGGAAGGGAGGGAGGAGTTCGAGATAGATCAGGTGAAAGTGAGGACAGGGTGGAAATTGGAAGCGAAATCGATTAATTTTCCCAATTCCGGACGAGGGAAGGAAGCAGCACCGATGATGTCATGAATAAATCGGAGAAGGAGCTGTGGTGGGGACCAGAATAGGACTGGCACAAGGAATGTTCCACGTACCCCATGAAGAGACAGGCATAATTGGAGCCCATGCGGGTAGCCATGGCCACCCCTTCGAACTGAAGAAAATGAGAGGAGTTGAAAGAGAAGTTGTTGAGGGTGAGGACAAGCTCAGCCAAGCGGAGGAGGGTTGTGATAGATGGAGGCGGTTCAGGCCTTTGCTCCAGGAAGAAGCAGAGAGCCCTACAAGGAGGTATACAAGGTAATGGCTGCACAGGAAGTGCACAAAGCAAAATCAACATTAGCAAGATCTTAGAATTTAGGTTTAGAAGTATGGAATGGTTATAAGAAATGTGAGAATAAGATCTGCTATAGAGAGCTCACAAAAAGTCGCCTGGTATCAGCAACATCTTGAGTGGGTATTGGTTGTTTCTTTTCATTTTGTGAAGGGGTGTTTTGGACTAATGGAATTATACTTTCAATGTGTGTTCAAAAATCTTTGAATGTATATTTTAAGAAGATAATTTCATTTATTTCAATTTATCTTCAATTCTTTTGCTAACAAACTTTTGTTTTATTGTTAAAGCAAAACCTGCAGCACTGCGAGCTGATGTTTCAGCAAGAGAACACTTTGTTAAACTCAAAACAAATCAAATTTTGATCTATCAAAAAATGTTCCTGTCTGACTTGCCCTGTATTAACTGGGATCCAGTTAGGTTCATAACAGACGCAATACTAATTGCTAGAGTAAATTTAGATTTTGGTCTGTCAGGTCTAAATGAATATTTCCATTGAAATATTTTATTTTTTTCAAAATAAAAGCAAATTTTAACAAGGCATCTGGATGGGTGTATGATTAGGAAGGGTTTAGAGGGATCTGGGCCAAATCCTGGCAAATGGGACTAGATGAATTTAGGATATCTGGTCGACATGGATGAGTTAGACTGAAGGGTCTGTTTCTGTGCTGTACAACTCTGTAAGTCTATGACTTTATCTAGAAGCTAGTGTCGATAGGCTTTCTGTAGGGCCCTGTGTAAATAAGAGGTAAATAAGGCCTTGTGGAGAAAGACAAATGGGTCAAGGGTGGTAATGTTGATTAGATCCTTGATTAGCGACGTCAAGGATAAGTTTGATTACTTCCTGTCTGGGTGAAGGAGACATTAACAACATCAACCTATGACCTAGAATGGACACTGTATTTTATGCTTGTGTGAAGGACATTAGTAGTTTGGATAATGAGATGCTCGTGTGTAAATATACACAACTTCCTGCATACTCTGAAAGTTCACTTTAGTATTACTGAGGTATATCTCTCCGAGTCGCTTAAATAGCATGATCGAATTGCTTCTCAACGATTGATTGAGGAGAACAAAACATTAAGATAGCATTCTGATGATGAATAGGAATGATATAAACCCAGTGATAGTCAGTATTGATGTTCAACAGTAATGTGATGGTCAGAAATGAGGTATAACATTAGTGATAATCAGTTGTAATGGTGTAATGCTACTGATTATAAAAACAGTTGTATCTCATAAAAAACATTGTGACACATGATATGCTTATGATGTTCAATCAAATAAGGACATATGCAATATTAAATATCAATAAAAATGCAAAAGAATAAACACATTTACCCCATTTGTTTCCTCTCGGTAGAGATGTAACCTTTGTTGATAGTTTAAATCCTAATTCTCACTACAGATTGTGCAAGAAAACACTGTACTTCGATAGTTGCATATAATGTCTTGGTATAATTTGGTATCTGTTCTTGTGAGCAATGAGCACAGCAAACACTTAACTGAGTGTGGTATCAAGGAGCTCTGACAAAAGTGGGACCATCAGGAATTGGGGACAAACGCACCATTGGTTTAAATTAAACTGAGCACAACAGAAGAAGGGAGCGGTCGTTGGAGGCCACTGTCATCAGCTCAGGGAGATCTCTGCAGGGTTTCCTCAACGGAGTGTCCTAGGTCCAACTATCTTCAGCTGTTTCATCGATGACCTTCCTTCCATTAGATATAGGGGATTTTCACTGATGGTTGTATGGTGTTCAGCATCATCCACCACCCCTCAGGAGCTGAATCATTCTGTATCCAAATGCAGCAAAGCACGAGAAACGTTTAATATGATCAGGATCTGCTGTGGTTGTATTAGACAGTGGAGCAGGATTGAGTGGCCAGGCTTCAATACTTGTTCATTTTATTCATTGACAGGTTGTGGATATTGCTGGTTGGGTAAGGGTTTTTTTTGCCCATCCCAAATTAAACTTGAGAAGGTAGAGGTGAGCCACCTCCTTTAACTGCTGCATTCCATCTACTGTAGGGCCATTCATACCGCTATTGCGAAGGAAATTACACAACTTCGACCCAATGATACTGTGGAAAAGGTGATATGGTTCCAAGTCAAGGCAGTGTGGCTTGGAGCAGAACTCGTATGTATTTAGTTATACAAATCTACAGATCAGCTCAATGATTTAATCCTGATGAACATTCTAGGACCCACAACATTCTTCCCGAATATCCCCATCCTGCTGCCAAGGGTTTTTCTTATTGCAATGAGGTCCGGCGGTCAGTGGCTTGCGAGGTTGGTCAGACCATGTGTGGAAGCCGCTGCGATGTACCGTTTATCCATAATCTCTTTATCTGACTGTAATGTTTATCCTTTAACTGTGTCTTATTTCTAAATTATCGTATGAATCACTATAAGGTAATGTGATACTTTTTTCTTCTTTATTCTTCTTTTTGTACCTAAGATTCGTACCTAGGTACCTTGTACCTATGATGACACTATGAGAAGTGACATTCTAAACTTTTCACTGTACTTTTTTACTTGAACACATGTGACAATAAAAACTCGTTCTAATTCTAACTCAAACCCCTTTATCAAATTCAACTGTCACATGAACGGTATTCCTCTCCTTTTGGTACACGCTTTGTGGGTTTTTTTTTGTTTGCAGGATCCATAGCAAACTGAGTTCCAAATAATTTAAGCAGAGTCAAATAATTCTGTCTGTTCCATTAAAAGCAAAATTCCACAGATGCTGGAAATCGGAAATAAAAGCAAGAAAAGTGCTGGAGAAACTCAGCAGGTCTGAGAGCATCTGGAGAGAGAGAAAAACAGTGTTAACATTTCGAATTCCAAAGAAGAGTCACGCTGGACTCAAAATATTGACTCTGTTTCTCTTCCCACCGACGCTGCCAGACCTGCCGAGTTTCTCCAGCACTTCCTTGTTTTTTTTTCTTTAAATTTCCGCTCGTTCGAAATTGTACCATTTCCAATAGGCCTTTCAGCTCAGTACAAGGAGCTGACATGTTAATTTCAGAAAGGTTTATTTCATTTTATCTTCAATTCTTTTGCTAACAAACTTCCGTTTTATTGTTAAAGCAAAACCTGCTGCATTGCGAGCTGATATGTCAGCAAGAGAACACTTTGTTAAACGCAAATGGATTTTAATGTCTTAATTTTCATATTTAGTTTAAAAATAGAAAGGCAATGACTTAGGAGAAGGACAGTAAACACCTGGGGGTAGACGACTGTTATGACTCTTTGGACCAACTAACATGCATAAACTGTGAGGTTGTCAAAAAACACCTTAAAATCTAAGCGTCAAAACCACTTCCTTATTAGCAGCTTGGAGTTCTGTCTGGTTAGACGTTGCCTTCTAAAAATTCAGATTAATTTCAGACTAACCCCACCCCAAGTTCAGTAAAAATATATCTTGAAGGAATGCACTTGGCAGACTTCAAAATTCATTGCTATCCCACGGACACCACTCATTTGTAAGAGCTTGGAAGAAGACTGTACTGTTCATCATCCTTCTTTACATTCTTGATTGTTTATCTTGCATTGACTCCCTGAGCCCCAGCAAAGCGGAAGGTAAAGCAGGTGTTTAGTACATACTAGCAATTCCCACCTTTGTGTGTGGAACCGAGTAAAACAGAAGAGAAACTATTTCCCTTGTAACCTCACACTTCCTGTCTTTTGATTCCTAATTAATTTATTGATCCCCATTCTGGTATAGGCTGTTGGCCACTGAGTTGCACATTTAACTCTATATCAAAAGGTTGGGTCAACTATAGCTTGGACACGTAGGTCAGGCTGATATTTCAGTATACAGTGGAAGTGCTGCCCTATCGCACTGGTGCTGACTTTTGGGCTAGACATCAATAGAGTTGGTCTTGAACTTTCCAGGCCATTTGGCAATGGCTGGGAGATTGGAGAATTGGAAAAAATGGTTTGGGATATTTTTCACCTGACCATAGAAGATTTAGAAAATCATGAGGGGCATGGATAAGGAGAATAGCAAGTCTTTTCCCGCAGATGTGAGAGTCAAAACTAGAGGGCATATTTTGAAGGTGAAAAGAAAAAGACTTAAAAGAGACCTGAGGGACAACTTTTTTTACACAGAGGGTCATTCATATGGAGAATAAACTGCCAGAAGAAGTAATATAGTTATAACATTTAAAAGACTTTTTGATAGGTACGTGAACAGGAAAGATTTAGAAGGATATGGGCCAAAAGCAGGCAAGTGGGTCTAGTTTAGTTTGGGAAACCTGGTTGGCATGGTTGAGTTAGATCAAAGAATATGTTTCTGTGCTATATGGCTCTGTAGCAACTTGATCGTGCACCACTTTGTAAAGCCCCATAACGCTACTATGGAGGTGCATGCCTTCTTTTCCTATTATATCTTGACGAAACAATGATAAATTAAGCAAGAGCACTCCTCTCAGATTTCCTTAAAATTATAAGATACAATCTAGGGGGTGAAATGTCAGCATGGATCCCCAATCCTAATGTCACTGTTATTCTGTATTCAGTGCAGATTGGTGAAGGGAAGAATAAATATAGATTTCATTTGAAAAACGTTAAAGCCCACTATGGAAGGATGTAACAGCGGAACAATTAGAAATGCATAATATAATCAAGCAAAATCAAGGGGAAATCATGGTTGACAAATTTATTAGAAGTCTTTGAGGAGGTAACAAGCAGGATAGGAAAAAAAAGAAGCGATGAATATTATGTATTTAGATTACCAAAAGACTTTTGGTCACGTATGTCACTCAAGGCTATAATAAGGTAAGACCCCATGGTGTTAGACATTATGCTAGCATGGATAGTGGATTGGCTAACTAATGGGAAGCAGAGAGTTGGGATAAAGGGTACATTTTCAAGAAAACAATTTATCGCTATTGGGGTGTCACAGGGATCAGTGCTGAAACAACAATTATTTACAATATATATTAATGACTTGGATGTGTACATAATGACTTGAAGCTATATATACTGTAGCCAAATTTGTGGATGTCACAAAAGTAGGTGAGAAAGCAAGTGGTGAAGATGATACACAGAGTTTACAGAGGGACTTAGACAGGTTATGTGAGTGGGAATAGTCTTGGCAGATGGAACATAATGTGGAAAAATGTGGGATTATCCACTTATCGCTGGAAGAATAGAGGAGCTGAAAACTATTTAAATGTAGAAAGACTGCACCATAAAAGGACTTAGGGGTCCTTAAGCTTAAATCGCAAAAGGCTAGTTTACAGGTACAGCCAGTAATAGGAATGGCGAATGGAATGTTGGTCTTTATTTCACAGGAAATGGAGTATGAAAATAGGGAAGTCTTCCCATAGGTATACAAGACTCAAGTTAGACCACTAGAATACTGGGAACAGATTTGGTCCCCTTGTCTAAGAAAAGATATACTAGCGTTGGAGGCAGTCTCAAATAAGGTTACAAGGCTGATTCCAGATATAGAGAGATTTTCTTATGAGGTAGAGAGGTTGAGTACAAAGAACAAACAACAAAGAACATTACAGCACAGTTACAGGCCCTTCAGCCCACCAAGAGTGTGTCTACACGTGATGCATTTTTAAACTAAAAGCCTTTTGCCTCTACACTACCCGTATTCCTGTAATCACTGCCTATTCATGTATCTGTCAAGATGCCTCTTAAGCATTGCTATTGAAGCTGCCTCCACCACCTATTCTGGCAGCTCATTCCAGGCACTTACCACCCTGTGTAAAAAACTTGCCTCTCACATCTCCTTTAAACTTACCTCCTTTAACCTGAAACCTATGTCCCCCAGTCATTGACACTTCTACCCTAGGAAACGGACTCCAACTATCCATTCTATCTATGCTGCTCATAATTTTATAAACTTCTATCAGAGGTAGGTTGGGCCTGTGGTCATTGGAATTCAGAAGACTGAGCGGCGACCTCATTGAAATGTGCAAGATTTTTATGGGACTTGACAGGTTAGATGTAAAATAGTTATTTCTATTTGTGGCAGAGTCCAGGACCAGAGGGTTCAATCTCAGAATAAGGGATAGACTGATTGTTAATCAATAAGGAATGAAGATTATGGGGAAATGGCAGAGCAGACTCAATAGGAGGAATGGCCTACACCTGTTCCTAAGTCATATATTTCAGGAGCACTCAATTAAAATACACATCTTGGTGCTTATCAGAGGAGAAACATACTCCCCTGGCTTTTGTTGATCATCCTTGAGTTCATCCTCATTTACTACATTGTCAGAATAATATCTTCATTCAAATGAGAAATCTGAATATGGGTAATATTCTAGATAACAAG
>JAHRHZ010000288.1:3231123-3254808 GCA_024137785.1 Ginglymostoma cirratum
TGGCCTGCTGTGTTCATCCAGCTCCATACCTTGTTATCTCGGATTCTCCAGCATCTGCAGTTCCTATTATCTCTCCATGGGTAATATTCTAATGTTTGCCCCTCCCAATCCATGCAAATCACACCTCTCCAACACTTCAGCACTCTTTCAATACTGATGTCCCCCAGAATCTTAATTCTTTTTATCCCCACCATACTTTTAGTTGTCTAGTGTCTAAACTCTCAAGATCTCTCCCTAAATCTCCCTGACTCTCTCTTTCCTCCTTCAAAACGCTCCTTAAGATGTACTTCCGACGAAACATTTGATTATCTCCTCTAACATCTCCTGGTTTGTCTCTCTGTCCAATCCTGCTTGATGACACTGCTGTGAAATACTTTAGGAACATTTCAATATGTTTAAGGCACTTAATAAAGATGCCTGCGCAATTAAGTACTCTTTATTTAAATATAATGTTCTGACTCACTGGGACAGTACACTGGAAATCAAGAACTGCTATTCCTGGAGTCAAATGTTAAAAAGAATCATAGAATGCCTACAGTGTCAAAAGAGGCCATTGAATCTGCATCAAGCCTCTGAAGAACATTCCATTCTGATCCAGCCTCCCCATTCTGTCCCTGTAACCTCACATTTACCATGGCAAACCCGCACATCTTTGAACAATAGGAGGAAATCAGAGCCCCCACTGGAAACCCATGCAGACACTTGGAGAACATGTAAGCTCCTCACAGACCTAGTAATCAAAGGCGGGGCTTGAACCCAGGTCCATGGTGTTGTGAGGCCTCAGTGCTAACTGCTGAGCCATCACGTCACCCATAAAAATGAGCTTATCAAAGTATGCAATGTCCTCAATTTACCTTTCTTATGAGCTTCAGGTTGTCAGACAACACTGACCATGTTTCTGTGCTTAATACTAACTACATTTATTACAATAAACAGATTCTAACCAGAGATAAACAATTATGGGACAAAAACATGTCATCTAAGTCTTTAACCACATTCTAAAACCTGCTGCACAAATAAACAAGCAGACCGAGATGACAAAAAAAGGTTGGCATTATGGATAGAGCGGAAAAATAGAGCTCAGGATTCAGTGGAGGGGCTCCTATTGGAAGTAATTCAGTCCTCTGTTTTGCACGTACATTAACCCATTATAGGTTCAATGCCTGTGGATATGCGGTTTGCATATCTACTGACACTGCTCTGCAGGCAGTAAGCTGGAGGCAGAACTTTGTGAGACTTAAGCAAGTCTAATTAAGAGCAAAAAAGCTTTATAGCAAATAGCCAGTTTAACACAGCTATCAGACTACTGAGTCTACTTATAGAACAATTTTCAGCAAAAAGAATTCAGCGTTGAAACTGCATCAACATTCTGGGATATTTGAAGGCTGATATCGCCAATAAAATCCATAAAAGCAGAAGTAGAAGCAGAAGTAGGCCATTCAGCCCATTGAGTCTGCTCCATCATTCAGTGAAATCATTGCTGATCTGAAAATCCTGAACTGCACTTTCGTGCCTTTTCCCTACAACCTTTTGTTCCCTTACGGATTAAAAATCTGTCTATTGCTCCTTGAATATACTTAACAACTCAACCTCAACAGCTCTCTGTGGTAAAGAACTCCAGAGATTCACTACCTTCTGAGAAAAGCAATTCCTCCTCATCTCTGACTTAAATGGGCATCCTGTATTCTGAGATTATACTCTCTGGTCCTAGACTCTCTCACAAGGGAAAACAACCTTTCCACGTCAAACCTAACAAATCCCCTGAGAATCTTGTATGTTTCAATGTATTTGTCTCTCATGCTTCTAAGTTCCAATAAGTACACTCTCAGCGAATGCAGTACAACAAAAGCAGTGAAAGAATGCAGAGAATGAAGGATAGCAATACACAGGTTGTGTGTTAGAATCAATTCTGACCACTTCCAGCAATTTCTCATTTATTTCCATTATGCGTCAGGTTTTGGTGTCGTGACATGGAGCTATAAATGATATATTTTCACACCTTGTTTATTGCTGGTCGTCCCTGAGAATATTTTTTTCCTTCCCCCTCCAGTCGCGTAAGCCAGGAGGAAACTGTTTAGCCCTTTACTCACAGACACCAGTTCAATCAGCATAAATTATGGCTATATTTAGGGTTTTCAGCATAGTTGGGTCTGACTGAAGCTTTGTTTGACAATGGCCCTGTGTAATGCTTTGGCATAGTTCAACATAAGTGGTACTAACAACAGTTACCATTGACTAAATTGAGTATTCCCCAACAAAATTTTCTGCAATGGGCATCAGCCATAGAATTGATCAGAGAAACTACACCAAGGGACTGTTTTAATCCATCCATTTGTAGATACAAGGAACAAGAAGAGATTCATCCACTGTATGCCCACTCACTTGGAATAACGGTGCGCTAAATGTCCATTTGTGCCTTGTTTTCAAAGATTTCAATAATCTGTTCAACAAATTTCATCAACTGTTGCTGAAATGAGACACATCTCATAACAGCATAAAAACATTGCATTCCCATTTATAGGTATTCTCGTGAATTGTCCTGACGAGGGCAAGACAAAAATCTCTGAGGGAATGTTTCTTTTTTCAGCCATATTCAAGATTGGTGCCACCAACTGAACATGTTGATGAATGGCATCTAGCCAAATGCCAATAATGTGAAGCCACAAATTGTGTCAAGCCCAAAATCTGTGCCGATTTCATTTTTATGTTGAGGAAGCGGTGCAACTGTTGTCAAAATCCAAATATTACCCCTGACCTCAGCAGCTGTAACGTTTTCCACTGTTCTTGCTGACCCATTCTAACCTGCTGGTGTTAGATTAGCAGGTAATCAGTTTGGTTAGGTCTCACTCGTGTGAACTTTGATGGTGTAGACAAGCCCAAGGCACTCCGTAACACAAATCGTACTTTCAGAAGGAAGTTTCAAATTTAAAATATCATTTCGGGAAGGGGTTGAGACACCCAAGCAGTTGTGTAAAGCTTGTAGTGTACTGAACAGACACCTGGATGTAGAGATAACCTTGAAAGAGTGACAGACAATCAGGGGCCAGGGTCCACACCATGGTCCATTGCTTGTCCCTGTCAATGGACACAATCACAGAGTTGTTACAGCATGTCCATCATAGCTACACAGGCTGTATTGCATACACAGCTTCTAATACCTACAGCCAATCCCCATATTCTCTCGGACTATTTCTATCCAAGTAATCGCCCAATTCCCTCTTGAATGCTTCGGTTGAACCTCTGTCCAGTGTATTTCTAGGCAATGCATTCCAGGCCCTAACAACTTGCTGTGTGAAAAAGATTTTCTTTTCTCACATCAACCTTACTTTGTTTGCACATCACTTTAAATCTGAGCCATCTTACCCCTTTTATTTTCAGAGTAGGAAAAGCTTCTCCCTATCTGCTCTATCCAGCCCACTCATGATTTGGAAAACTCTTCTCTCAGCCTTCTTGTCTCCAACGAGAACAGCTAAAACTTCTTCAACCTACCTTCATAGCTGAAGTTTTGCATTCCTGAAACCATTCTTGTAAATTGCTTCGCCCTCACTCTGGTGCATTCACATCTTTCCTATAATGAGGCATCAGAACAATACACACGACTCCAACTGAGATCTAACTACTGTCTTTTTCAAGTTCAATATCATCTCCCTCTCTTGCCGATGTAAATAAAGCTGGAAGCACTGTATGCTTTACTAACTGATTTCTCTCCAGTAATGCTTCCACCTTCAACAATCTGTGCACATACACATCCAGGCCCTACACTCCCTTAAGAAATGTATCCCCTATTTTGTATTGTCTATCAGTGTTCTTCCAACTCAAGTGCATATCCTTACCTCACTTCTTTGC
The DNA here is from genome assembly GCA_024137785.1 of Ginglymostoma cirratum. Classification (NCBI taxonomy): domain Eukaryota; kingdom Metazoa; phylum Chordata; class Chondrichthyes; order Orectolobiformes; family Ginglymostomatidae; genus Ginglymostoma; species Ginglymostoma cirratum. Next base: position 3,234,970 of record JAHRHZ010000288.1, read on the forward strand.
ATTGAACCTCATCTACCACTTATAAGTCCACTCCAACCAATGTATAAATGTGCTTGTCTATCTCAGAGAAGTCAGTCAGGAACAGGAGGTGACAGGGGCATGACCCATGAGGAGGTCGACCATCCTGTTTGCCCCTTTCTGCACCGGCTGCCCAAAGGTTCTCCACTGCATCGTCTCTTGTGCAATCATATCCACAAATGGAGGAACTCAAGAAAATACCAACATCAAGCAAGTGACACTGTGCAATTGGACGAAAGTACAAACTGCTAAGTCCCCAGGTCCTGATGGTCTTCTTCCTTGGGTCTTAAAAAAATGGCCAGTGTAATAGTTGCTACATTCATTTTAGTTTACCAACATTCCCTAGATTTGGGAAAAGGAACATATGATTGGAAAATAATGACTATATTTCTAAACGTATTCTAAAAGGGAATGAGACAGGAAACTGGAAGCATTTGGGAGTATATGTGCACAGATCATTGAAGGTGGCAGAACAGATAGCAAGAATAGTTAACAAAGCCGACATTGTCCTCAGTTTCATTAGTAAATACACAAGAGTGCAAGAGCAGGGAGGTCAACTTGAACTTGCACATTGTTGGAGCTCAGCTTGAGTACTGTGTACAGTTGTACAGTTATACAGTTATAGATAGGTTCTTGATTAGTAAGGGGATCAAAGGTTATGGGAAGAAGGCAGGAGAATGTGGGGTTGAGAAACACATCAGCTATGATCAAACAGTGGAGCAAGTTAAATGGACCAAATGGCCTCATTCTGCTCTTTTATCTAATGGCCTTATGGGTGCCCTATTATAGGAAAGATGTGAATGCATTGGAAAGAGTGCAGAAACTATTTTAGTACAACCATTCACTAATAACAGGGACATTGAGTTAAACTGCTGTCATAGGACTCAATTATTATGTAAGAAATCATAACTAGACAGATAGAGAGCGCAAGGTAATTAGAGTTGATATGATATTGTAAAAGAAAAATCATGTTTAACCAATTTATCAGCCTTCTGCGAAGAAGTAGCACATGCTAAAGATAAAGGAGCACATATGGACATGTTCCTGCTTGTAAAAGGATGAGAAAGTATAGATTTAAAGTGATGTTCAAACAAAGCAAGGATGATATGAGAAAAAGCAGCAAGTAGGTGGGATATGACAGGCACTGCCTGGAAATATGGTTGGGACAGATTCAACTGAGTTGTTCAAGTGGGCATTGCAGATTGTTTGGAAAGAAATAGCATGCAGGAATACAGGGAAAAGGCAGGAGACGGGAACGAGGTAATGAAATCAGTGCAGACAGATGGGCCACCTTCTGCACTGTAATAACTCTGTGTTTCTGTGAAAATTTACTGGATTAATACCTGTAATGGAGGGGCTAATTTATGAGGAATGTTTGGATAGGTTAGGTTTGTAACAGTTGGAATTGAAATGATTGACAGCTGATTTTTTGAAATAAATAAAGGATCCTGAGGCATCTTAACAGGATGCATGTGGAAAGGCTCCATCCTCTTGTCGGAGGTTTTAGGTCTACAAGTAGTGTATAAAAATACAGACTTGGCCATTTAGACAGAAATGAGGAGAATTTGTTTCTCAGAAGTTCAGAAATCTTTGACTCTCTTCCTTAAAAGGGGTGGAGGTGGAATGAAAGCAAAGCGTTTCAGTCTCTTGGAAGCAAAGATATACAGATTATTGATAAGATTATTGGCAACATGGGTGGGCAGAGACATGGAATAATTAAATCAGAGGTGGTCTTATTGAGTGGTGGAACAGGCTGAAGGGATAGAGTGGTGTAACCCTTCTCCCTAATCATGCTATGGTAGGTACTCTTCAGTATCATTGACCAATATTTATCCCTCAACGCATCACAATGTTGGTTCTGCCATATTTGCTCCAATACAACACATCAGAAGTTTTTTTTTTAATTAGCTGTAGAGGGATTTCCAGAGTTGATGGATCACCTTAAACAACCAATTTAAGAATTTAAAAACCAAAAGAACTGCAGATGCTGTAAACCAGAAACAAAATCTGAAATTGCTGGAAAAGCTCAGCAGGTCTAACTGCACCTGTGGACAGAAATAAGACTTAATGTTCAAGATCAAGCAACCCTGAGGAAACAATTCTACAATTTTGTTTCTGATTTAAGGATTTAGCAGTTTGAGGTTGAAAATGCACAATATAAATGGACGTACTTTATTATTCCTGTGCTTCTCCTTTATTTGTGTTTTTTGAATGTTAATTTTATTTCTTATCCAAATGCAAGGAACCTTGATGGGTATCAGATTAGACAGGTAAGTTTAACCAGGTTTATGGCTCAAGTTTGTTACAAGCACAAAGGGAACTAGGTGGGCTAGATTATTTGAAAGGTCCAGGCTGAAACTTTCAATGTGTTAGTGTTTATCTTTCACATACTTTTAGTTCTCTTTTTTCTGAAAAGAAAACTTTAAAACACTTCACTTCTTTCTCACAGCTCCCAACCTCGTACTGGAGGGAGGAGAACATTAAAAAAAAACGTGATTTTTGATTGGCTGCACAGCAGCTTCACAGCAAAGCTCAACGCACGTATATAGAAGGCTGATGCTGTATATGTGATATGAGTTTGTAGCTCACTCAGCAATTAGCACATTAATTGCAAAACCGTGCCATTCAAAGGAAGCTCATGTTTGTCTGGCAGCTTTGCATATATTCTCAAAGCCACAAACCTTGCAGTTGGAGTGATGGTAAGTGCATTCTTCTGTTTCCTCTTTTTGGGGTTGTTTGCATTGTTGTGGCACCTGCATAAATGTAGTAACAAAATAATATTTTGGCAAGGGGGGATACAGGAGAAGTATAAAGCCAACAATAGAGTGACCAATCTGGTGTCAGAAACTTCTATCCATTAAAACCTACCAATTGATTTGATCACCTTAACTAAATAATTCAAGAGCTGCATCATGCTCGGCTGAAAATGTGCAAAGAGTTAAGAAACCTTGCCAAAATAGTTATTGGAATGTATTCATGCTCTCATGGATTATCCTGGTCTCGTTGCATATTTTCCCTGACATTTTCTGCGCTTCTTGATCAGGTTTAATAGGTTTTATTGTTTTCCAAAACATCTTCATTCTTGGGTTGTGGGCATTGCTGTGTGACTGGATTTTACTGCCAATCTCTAGCTGCCCTGACAGTATACTTTGCTAAACCCCTTCATATGTCACTTAGGAGTCAAACGTTTCAGAACAGGTTTGGGGACTGGACAGGGTAAGGATGGCAGGTTTGTTTCTATGAAAGATGTTAGCGATTCAGCTGGTGACAGTCTGACTGCTTCAGAGTCACTGCTACTGATGCCAAATTATAATTTTAACACTTAGTCTCTCAAGCTCCAAATTTTCGTGTACTAGATTATGAGTCAAGAACAAACTTAACCTAGGGAACAGGCTGAAAACTCACCTGATCTTCAAAATCAGAGTGTCCTCTTTTTATAACAAGTAAAACTATTTAATATTGTTAACACAGATTTGTTGTCACATCTACTTTTAACACATTTCACCATTTTGCACCTTCCATTAATTTAAATCTAAAACTGGAGCCATGATTCAGGGGGAATAATGTATGAAATAAGAAAATGCATAAGAGGCTCTGAAGGAAAATTTGTAATAGTTGAATTACTGCCTCGCAGAGAGCCTGTAATTGTAGCTTTTATTGCAGTATTTGTAGAACATGCAATTCTTTAAGCCAAAAAGGTAACTTGTTTTTAACAAAAACTGGAAGAACTGAGGACGCTGTAAATCAGACGAAAAAATAGAAATTGCTGGAAAAGCTCAGCAGGTCTGGCAGCATCTGTGGAGAGAAATCAAAGTTAACATTTTGAGTGGAGTGACCCTTCCTCAGAACTCAGGAACTCTTCTGAGGAAGGGTCACTTGGCCCAAAAGATTTTTGGGCAGAGCTTTTCCAGCAATTTCTATTGTTGTCTTTGTTTTTAATAATTATCAATGGAGATTCTAGTCTGCCAAACACAATCAAGTAAAATATTCACTTATAGCTGAACTATTTGACACTCTCCATATTTTATTGCCCAGATTATCTAATGCTGACAATTAAGATAGTCAGTTATTTCGTGGAAGTTCTGTAGTTCTAAAAAAAGTCTCAGAGCAACAAAATAAAACTATAGACATTGATAAATTAGTTTTTTTTATTAAAAAGTCACATTTCACTTTAAAGTTAAGAAAGGATAAAGCATTTATATTTGAATCACACTCTTCACAAATTGTTTTGTCGCCAATGCAGCACTTTTGAAGTTCAGCTGCTGTTGCAAAATATGAAACTCAGGAACCAATTAATGCACAATAACATGCAACAAAAAAGCAAAATTAATAATGGTCAATGATTAGAAAAATTGCCATGGTCCCAGAGGATCTCAGTGCTGCTCTCTCATTAGAGCGAGATGGTGGTTTAACCTGAGGGTCACCAGCCCTCAGGTGAGGGGAGAGGAAGAACCTTCACAGTAGACTCAGCCAGTGCGGAAATTGAACCTAGTTGAAAGCAACAAATTCTGGAGAATGCAACGGGTCAGGCAGCATCCATGGAGACAAAGCAAGCTAATGTTTCAAGTTGAGATGTCTTTTCATCAGCGCTGACGTGAAGTGTGGAGGGGGCAGCAGTTATGCAATAGTCGGGGGAGGGTTGGAGTGCTGTGGAGAAAGCATGTTGATAGCTCAGATTAAGTGATCGGAATGTGAGAATGGCAGAAGAATTACACGTCTAACTACCAGAATTGAAAGAACAGATGGTTCCACTAAGGTGGGGGGACGGGAGAGATGACAGAGAAAGGAACAGGTAAGGCTAAAAGAAAGGGAAGGAATAGGAGTTGGTTCACAATTTGAAGGTGTTGAACTCAATATTAAGCCCAGAAGGTTTTAAAGTGCCTAGTCTGAAGATGAGATGTTGTTCCTGCAGTTTGTACTGTGAATTGAACCTGCACTGTTGGTGTCACTCTACATCAGAGACTAGCCATGCAGCTAAGTGACCCCCATGATTAATGACTATTTGGTGTTGACTAAGGGACAAATATTAGCCAGGATATCAGAAAGAAGCAAATTAATTCTGCAGTGTCTTCTCTGAAAATATCAATTAAAGCACAGACCATGAAGCCACTAATCACATCCTGCTAAACTGAGCCTTTTTTTATTCATTTGTGGGATGTGGGCATTGCTGGCTGCCCAGCATTTCTTGTCCGTCACTAGTTGCCCTTGAGAAGGTGGTGGTGAGCTGCCTTCCTGAACCGCTGCAGGCTGACCCACAATGCCATTAAGCAGGGAATTCCATGATTTTGAACCAGCGACAGTGAAGGAACAGCGATATATTTCTAAGTCAGGATGGTGAGTGGCTTGGAGGGGAACTTGAAAGTGGTGGCATTCCCATGTATCTGCTGCCCTTATCCTTCTCGATGGAGGTGGTCATGGGTTTGGAAAGTGCTGTATGAAGCTGTTAATAATGACGGATTCAGTGATAGTAACACCATTGAATGTCAAGGGACAGTGTTTAGATTGTGTCTTATTGGTGATGGTCATAGCCTGGTGTTTGTGTGGCGTGAAATTACTTGCCACTTTTTAGCCTAACCCTGGATATTGCCCCGATCTGGGTGTATTTGAACATTGACTGCTTCAGTATCTGAGGAGTCATTAATGGTGCTGAACATTGTGCAATCATCAGTGAATATTTCCCCTCCTGACCTTATGACGGAGCGAAGTTCATTGATGAAGCAGCTGAAGATGGTTGGGCCAGGGACACTACACTGAGGAAGGCCTGTAGGGATGTCCTGGAGCTGAGATGACTGATGTCCAACAACCAATACTATCTTCTTATGTGTCAGGTATGACTCTAACCACCAGAGAGTTTGCCCCCGATCCCCATTGACTCCTTGAAGCCACATTCGGTTGGATGTAGCCTTGATGTCAATGGCTGTCACTCTCACTTCACCTCTGGAATTCAGGTTTTTGTCCATGTTTGAACCAAGGCTGTAACAAGGTCAAGAGCCGAGTGGCCCTGGTGGAACCCGAACTGGGCATTCCTGAGCAGATTATTGCTGAGCAGGTGCTGCTTGATAGCACTGTTGATGGCACCTTCCATCACTTTACTGGTGATCAAGAGAAGACTGATAGGACATTAATTGGCTAGGCTGGATTTACCCTGCTTTTTATGTACAGAAAGTACTTGGGCAATTTTCCACATTGTCGGGTAGATGCCAGTGTTAAACTGCACTAGAACAGCTTGGCTAGGGGAGCAGCAATTTGTAGAGCACAAGTCTTTTGTGCTATTGCCAGAATGTTGTCAGAGCCGATAGCCTTTGTAGTATCCAATTTCTCCAACTGTTTCTTGGAGGCTGAAGACTGATGTCTGAAAAGCTGGGGACCACTGGAGGAGGCCAAGATGGATCATCCACTCAGCACTTCTGGCTGAAGTTTGCTGCGAATGCTTTAGTCTTACCCTTTGCACTGATGATCTGGCACTTTGACCATTGAGGAGGGGGATATTTGTTGAGCCTCCTCATCCAGTGAGTTGTTTAAATGTCCACTACCATTCACAACTGGATGCAGACCTTAGACCTGATCCATTGGTTGCGGGATTGCTTAACTCTGTCTTTAATTTGCTGCTTATGCTGTTTGGCATATAAGTAGTCCTGGTTGGGAGTGTCAATAGGTTGACACCTCATTTTCAGGTATGTCTCATGTTGCTCCAGGTTTGCCATCCTGCACTCTCCATTGAACCAGAGTTGATCCCTGGCTTGATGGTAGTAGTTGAGTGGGGGATACGCCGGGCCATGAGGTTACAGATTGTGCTGGAATACAACTCTGCTGCTGTTGATGGCACACTATGTCTCATGGATGCCCAGTTTTGAGTTGTTATATCTGTTCGAAGTCTGTCCCATTTAGCACGGTGATAGTGTCAGACAACACGATGGAGGTTATTCTCAATGTGAAGGTGGGACTTTGTCTCCACAAAGACTGTGTGATGCTCAATCTAACTGATATTGTCATAGACCAATGCATCTTCAGCCAGCAGATTGGTTTTAATGAGGTCAATTAGGATTAGAATGAATATTTACCAACTATTCCAATACTATTTCCTGTCACTCAATCAATTTCCTATCCATGTCAGTAAATTACTCTCAATTCCATGGACTTCTACCTTAGGAAACAATCTCTTGTGTGGGACTTTACCAAAAAGCCTTCTGGCTTCATAAAACAACATCCATCGAACTACCTCCATTCACCACTTCTGTCACCTCTTCAAAAAACTCTAAGATTTGTCCTATCCTTCATGAATCATTGCTCTCCCTTCCTGATTAATTGAAAGTTTTCAAGGTGATCAGTTACCCTATCTGATTATACACTCTAACAATTTCCCCACCACAGATGTCAGGCTAATTGGTCTATCAAAATTTTGAATCCAGAGATAGAGTTCCCTGGATTCAGGGAACTCTAAAAGATTATGATCAGGGCATCAGTAATGTACACTCCTACCTCCTTTAACACCTATGGATGGGAACCATCAGATCCTGAGGATTTATCCTTCTTCAATTCCATTAATTTCCTTAATTAATTCCTCATTTACTTAAGATAATTTTATTTAGACTCTATCCCTGACCCTCTGGTAATTTGTTGCACAATTGTTAGTTGGATGTGCAGTGGGCCATTCAGGACTAAGACAAGGAGAAATTTCTTCATTCCGAGAGTAGTGACCCTGTGGAATTCTAGGCCACAGAAAGTAGTTGAGGGCAAAAAATGGAACGTTTTTAAGAAGGACAAAGATACAGCTCTTCGGGCTAAAGGGAGCAAACGATATAGGAACAGGGTATGGAGTTGGATGAGCAGTCATTATCATATTGAAGGGCCAAATGGCCTAAGCTTGCTCCTATTTTTTATGTTTCTATTAAAGGAGGATGGGATCTTGAAGCATTGTACAAGGAAACCTCTTACTGCTGTTGGTGACAGTGATGGAAGGTAGTTGGCGACAGTTTAAGTGGACTGTCTCTGGGAAAGGAGGCTTGGGGATGGTGACTTTTATGAGAAGAATGAACAGATAGACAATGTATACCTCAATCCAATGTAAATGACACATTTCAGTAAATGCTATAAATACTTCTTTTTTGTTAAACCTTAAATCCCTTCGTGTTTTTAATGACCTAATAACAATGGAATAAAGAATCCCACTTCAAGATCTTTGCACCACCTGCGTGTTCAAAACCCTTGTTACAATTGGCATAAGGGAAAAGAAAATCTTGGGGGTGATGAGGGGTCTTGGTTTAACTGAATCTTTGATTATGATCCAGGTGCGAATGAGCACTGGAACAGAAAAGGCAGAAGGGCCTTGAAATCTGCAAATGGGTAACATTGAGTAAGGTTTGTGAAACCTAATTGCACAATAGGATATCCCTGGCCTGTGAAAAGCAGAAGCTAGTGCTTAATTTTCCACAGGCCAGTTTTTAAAGGGTTATTACAACATACAAACATTTTAACATTTCTTTAGGTTCCACAATCAACAAGAATCGATAAAATGAAGAAAGATAGGAATTGGAGCAACACTTCTGAAACTCAATTCTGTCATACTCTGCTCTCTTTATTAAAGTTTCATGGTTTGTGGATGTCACCACGTTCTCCAACATTTATCCTCCATCTTTTTTTGCCATTGAAATGGAAACCCAAATTTTTGAATCATCATCTGGTGACAGAAGTGAGGTCCAGGGTTTTGAAACAGTGACAGTGAAGGAATGCTAATATAGTTCCAAGTTTGGATGGTGAATTATTTAGAGGGGAATTTGCCAGTGGAGTGTGCCCAGGAATCTGTTGCCTTTGTCTTTCCAGTTGGTAGAGATGAAGGATTTGGAAGGTACTGTTGAAGAAGGCTTGGTGAATTGCTGCAGTTCATTTTGTAAATGATATACAGTGCTACCACTGTCAGTGATGAAGGCTATGATAAAGTGTATAAAGTGATGGATGGGGGTACCAATCATATAGGCTGCCTTGTTCGATATGGTGTTGAACTTCTTGACTGTGTATGAGGTTGCACTTATCCAGATAAATGGAGCTTATTCCCTCGTACTCCTGATTTGAGCCTTGTCGATGATGGACTGGCTTTGGGGAGACAGGTAATGAGTTACTCACCACAGAATTCCTAGGCTGTTGTAATCTCAGCATTCGTTTTGTTTTATTTATTTGTCAATAAGGGACGTCCTCATTGCAGGTTGGCCTGCATTTTTGTTGCCTGTCCCTATTTTCCTTTGAGAAGGTTGTGATGAGCTGCTTCTTGAGCCATGACAGTACATGTGCCCTGGGTTGACCCACAATGCTGTTAGGGAAGGAATTCCAGGATATTGACACAGGTTGGTAAAATTGACAGATCCAGTTTGGTTTCCGGTCAATGGTAAACCCCCAGGATGTTGATAATGGGGAATTCAATGACGGTAACACCATTGAAAGCCAGTGGGGCGATTGTTAGATTCTTCTTATTGGAGTTGATGCATAAAGAATGACTGAGGCTCTTCTTTCCTGTCATCCTCTGGGAGTAACACAACCTTTGGAAAAAGGGAAGTTAAGCAGCTTTGTTGGTTTTCAGCTGTCAATGGTCATTGCTCAGCTTTCTACCTCTCAGAGATCAATAGATGCCTCTTGCAAATGAAAGTTTACATCATGGAATGTGGGCCCCATATTAGACTGCAGAACTCTATACCGATGCTCGGGCCAAGAAAATGAATAGGAGGTAATTGGTGCAAAGGGAACAAATCCGATTGCAATCTGTGACAAACAAAGTTCCTTAATATTTAACAATGAAGAAGCGAGAAGTCCCTTGAGGTCAAATATGGCTCAGCAACACAATTGGTTAATACTTCTAATTGTCTACATATGTTCATACAACGTCACTTCTCATGGGCTGGTTGATTCAGTCAGACTTCACCCTTTAACCAGCAAATGTTTCCACAATGCAACAGCTTGTTTATGAAGGAGTTGGGTTATTGAAAAGTTGTGCTCACTGGACTTTGGGGAAGCAGTCTCACACACTAATTATATGGTATACATTGTCATGTATGTAAATACGTGTTTCCCTTTTTTGGTTAATGAGATTACACCCATGAAAATACTTCCCCAAGGCTGGGATGTTAATGAGTTTTCATGACTTGCTCATGCATGCAAAACAGGTTCCTGCAATGAGGAAAATCTGACCCCTCTGAAAATTTCCACGAAGTTAGTAGCAAAACTAACCTGCCATCAAGAAACAATAACTGTATCAGTAGGAGTGATCACTGCCCAGTCCTTGTGGAGACAAAATTCCATCTTCACATCGAGGATGCCTTCCATCATGTTGTGTGACACTATCACCATGCTAGATGGAATAGACATTGACCAGATGTACGAAATCAACACTGGGCATCCAGGAGGTACTGTGGATCATCAGCAGCAACTGAATAATAACATAATATAATCTGTAATCTCATGGCCTGGCATATCCCCAACCTCCCCCCAACGCCATGAATAAGGCAGGGGAACAACCCTGATTCAATGAAGAACGCAGGAGGACATGCCAGAAGCAGCACCATGCATACCTAAAAGTGAGGTACCAAACTGGTGAAGCTACAATACAATACAAAGAACTTTGGCAGCAAATGATAGACAAAGCTCAGCAATTCCACAAACAATAGATTGGATCTAAGCTCTGCAATCCTACCAGATCCATTTGTGAATTGTTGCAGGAAATTACACAACTCACTGGAGGAGGAGTCTCCACAAATATCTCCATCCTTAATGATGGGGGAGCCCAGCACATCAGTGCAAAAGATAAGACTAACGCATTTGCAACAGTCTTCAGCCAGAAGTCCCAAGTGGGTGATCCATCTCAGCCTCCTCCAGCTGTATCCGGCATCACAGGTACCAGTCTTCAGTCAACTTGGGCCACTCTACATGATATTTGGAAGCAGCAAATACTGCCACAGCTGTAGGTCCAGACACCATTCCAGCAATACTGCTGAAGATATGTACTACATCCATATCCAAGCCATTTCAGTACACATGTTCCATCAGCAGCTACCCAAACATGCGGAGAATTGCATTAGTATGTAATGTACACAAAAAAAAACTTCTATCCAGCCAATGAGTGCTCCATTGTTCTACACTGAATCCTCTGTAAATTGATGAAAGGGATCATTGACAGTACTTTTACGCAGCACCTGCTCACCAATGCTGGCTTTGGGCTCTGCCAGGGCCACTCAGCCCCTGATTTCATCACAGCCTTGGTTGAAGCATATGCAAAAGAGCTGAATTTCTGAGGTGAGGCAGTAGCAGCCCTTGATATCAAGGTGACATTAGACTGCAGATAACAAGGTGTGGAGCTGGATGAACACAGCAGGCCAAGCAGCATCATAGGAGCAGGAAAGCTGACGTTTCGGGCCAAGACCCTTCATCAGAAAAAGAAGGAAAAAATGACACTAGGCTGCATATGGCATCATGGAGCCTGACCAATTCTAGAGACAATGAGAATTGGGGGTTGGGGAGATCTCTCCATTGGCTGGAGTCACACCTGCCACATAGGAAGATGGTTGTGGTTATTGGACGTTAGTCATCTCAGCTCCAGGATATCTCTGCAGGAGTTCCTCAGGGAAGTGTCCTTGGCCCAACCATCTTCAGCTGCATCATCGATGATCTTGCCTCCAACAGAAGGTCAGAAGTGGGGATGTTCATTGATGATTGCACAATATGCAGTACCATTCACGAAGCCTCAGATACTGAAGCAACCCTTGCCAAAATGCAGCAAGATCTGGCCAATATCCAGGTTTGGGCTAACAAATAGCATGTCTAATTCACACTACACAAAAGAACCTAATAGAGCCAAGCCAAGTCCATGCTGACCAAATTTCCCAAACTAACCTATTCCCATTTTCCTGCAAAACATTGCTCCTTGATATTCAATTTTATTACTATTACTGAATCCCCCACTGCCAAAGGTGACCATTAGCCAGAAACTAAGGTGAACTAGCCATATAAATACTGTGACAAACACACAGAACACTGAAGAGACTCAGTAGATCTAGTAGAATTTACAGAGAGAGGAACAGAGTTAATGCCTTGAGTCTGATATGACTCTCCTTCTGAACTAAGATAAGTTCTGAAGAAGAACATTAACTCTGTTTCTTTGCCCACAAATGCTGGCAGATCTGCTGAGTTCCTCTAGCATTGTCTTTGTTTGAGATTTCCAGCATTGTCAGTATTTTCCCTTCACATAAATACTGTGGCTACCAGAGCAGGTCAGCGGTCAGAAGTACTGCAGAAAGTAATGCACATCCTGACTCCCCAAAGCCTATTAATCAATCACTAAATACAAGTCAGAAGTGTGATGGAATACTCCTCACTTACCTGGGTGAGAGTAACAATACTTAAGAAGCTTGATACCATCCAGAACAAAGCAGCCCACTTGATTGCCATCAATAAAACAATATGCAGATAGTCCAACTAGGGAAGGAGCTGTACTGGACCTTGTATTAGGGAATGAGCCTGGCCAGGTGATCAATATTTCAGTGGGGAAGTATTTTGGGAAAAATTGTAAAACTCCCTAACTTTTAAAACAGTTATGGTTAAAGATAAGACTGGTTCTCGGATGAAAGCGTTGAATTGGAGAAAGACTAATTACAAAAGTATTTGGCATGAACTGGAGAAATTAGCTTGAAGACCAGCTTCTTGAGGGTAAATCCACATCTGACATGTGGGAGTATTTTAAAGGCCAGTTGATCAGATTTCAGGACCAACATATTCCTGTGAGGATGGCAACATTCGGAACCCTGGATGACAGGGGATATTGACAGTTTAGTCAAAACGCGAAAGGAAGCACATGTACGGTTTAGGAGACTAAACTCAGACAAGGCCCTTGAGGAATATGAAGGAAGCAGGAAAAGAACTTAAACAAGGAATTAGGGGAGCCAAAAGGGGCTGTGAAATGCCCGTGGCAAATAGGAGTAAGGAGAATCCCAAGGCATTTTATATATACGTTAGAAACAAGAGGGTAGGTAGGGAATAGAAAGGTCCACTCAAGGACAAAAAAGGGAATTTATGTATGGAGCCAGAGGAGTTGGGTGAGTCCCTAGCATAGGTATTCAGTAAGCAGAAGGCTGTGGTTTATATGACAGGGAGGGATGTGTTGGTATTTTAGGGCATTTCGATATTAAGAAGGAGGAAGTGTTGGGTGCCTTGAAAAACATTAAGATAAATAAGTCCCCAGGGCTTAATGGGTCCAATCCCAGCATATTGAGGAAGACAAAGCAGGAGATTGCTGACGCCTTGACAGAGATGTTTGCATCCTTTTTAGCCACCGGTGAGGTCCCAGAAGTCTGAAGAATGGGCAATGCTGTTCCTTTGTTTGAAGACAACAGGGATAATCCAAGAAATTATAGATTGGTGAGCTTTACATCAGTGGTAAGGAAATTAGCAAAGAAGATTCTAGGGGCAGGATTTATTTGCATTCATTAAAAAATGGATTTATTTGAGACAGTAGGTAAGGTTTTATGCCGGAGAGATCTTGTCTCATAAATTTGATTTAGTTTTTTGAGCAAGTGACAAAGATGATTGATAAGGGTAGGAAAGTGGACATTGTCTACCTGGTCTTTATTAAAGCATTTGACAATGTCGCTCATGGTAAGCTAGTCCAGGATATTAATTCATATGCCGATCCACGGTGAGTTCGTAAGTTGGATACAAAATTGGCTTGGTCATAGAAGATGGATATGAAGGCTGCTTTTCTGACTTGAGGTCTGTGATCAGTGGTGCTCTGCAAGGATCAGTGCTGGAACCTCTGCTGTTTTAAATATGTATAAATCATTTGGATGAAAATACATGTGGTCTGATTTATAAGTTTGCAGGTGACATGGAAATTGATGGAGTTGTGTGTAGGGAGGAAGGTTGTCAAAGGATGCAGCAGAATATAGATCAGTTGGAAAGTTGCACAAAGAAATGGGAGATGGAGTTTAATCTGTACAAGAGAGAGATGATTCACTTTGGGAGGTTAAATGCAAGAGGAAAGCATAAAATAAATGGTAACCCCCCGTTAAAGCATAGGTAAAGGGGGATCGTGGGGTGGAAGTCCACAGCTCCCCAAAAGTGACAACATAACTGGCTAAGGTTATAAAGAAGATGTACAACATGCTTGCCTTCATCAGTCAGGGAACTAAGTATAAAAGTTGGCAAGTCAATTTGCAGCAGTATGAGACTTTAGTTAGGCCGTATTTGGAGCATTGTGTAAAGTTCTGGTTGCCACGCCACAGGAAGGACGTGGAAGCTTTGGATGGGGTGTAAAGGTTGTTTACCAGGAAGTTGCCTGGATATGAACGTGTTAGCTATAAGGAGAGGTTGGACAAACTTGGATTGTTTTTGCTAGATTGTTGGAAGCTGAGGGGCGACCTCAGAGAAGTACTTAAATTATGAGAGGCATGGATAGAGTGGGTATTCAGAGTCTTTTCCCAGGATGGAAATGTCAAATACCCGGGGGCATAGGCTTAAATTGAGGGGGCGAGCACTTGAAGGAGATGTGCGAGACGTGTTTTTTATGCAGAGGGTGGTGGGAACCTAGAACATATTGCCAGGGATGGCGGTAGAAGCAGATACGACAGCAGCATTTAAGAGGCATTTGGAAAGACAAATGAACAGGAGAGAATAGAGGGATAAGACTATATACAGGCAGATGGGATTAATTTTGAATGTCATCATGGTCAGCGTAGATGTGGTGGACAAAAGGGCCTGCTCTTGTGCTGTTCTATGTTCTAAGTTTTTTCACTAACATTCTGGACCAGCATTGTGTCCGATCTACATGATGCACTGCAGAAATTTACCAAGCCCTATTAAACAGCCACTTCCAAACACACCATCATTTCCACCTGGAAGGACAAGGGCAGCAGATACATGAGAACACTACAACATGTAATTTGCGCTCTAAGCCACTCACTGTTTGGAAATATATCACCCTCTCTTCACTCTGGCTCGGCCAAAATCCTGGAATTCCTTTCCAAACAGTAGTGTCAGTCTACCTTTTCAGTAGTTCAAGGAGACAGCTCACCAGCACTATCTCATTGGGCAGCTATGAACGGATAATAAATGTTGATCCAGTCAGCAAAGCTGACCCAAAGTCAGCAAAAAATGAGTGAAAAGAAAAGAAATTGAACTTCTCCCTTGGGCCTGCCCTTGTATGTTCTCCAGGCATCCCTAAAAATTCCACCCAAGGCTACTGATCCAGGTGCAAATTTACACCTGAGGATTATATTGTCTGATGTTATGAGAAATTTTGAATCAACCTTTAAATATTTGTTCAGTTAAGGCATTAAAATAAGGCTCCCTTATAGTCCACCTGGCTGTAAATTTTTGGTCCCATGAAGACCATTCGAGGAGCCTTAGTTTATGATCTCCTTTCCAATATTTAATCATGAAGCAACCTCATTTAAAAAAAAGCAAATGGTCTGATTATCATCACGTTGATAATTGTGAGACTTAGTATTGCCTAATTTATCACAGACAGGCAGTTTTCTCTCAGTACTGTAACAGGATTTGGGGGGGCAGGGATTGATTAGTTTAGTCGGCTGGGTGGCTGGTTTGCAAAGCAGAATAACACCAACTTTATTGACAGCATCCTGCATCAGCTGAGGCTACTGTGAAGGATTGTCCTTCTCCATCTCTCCCCTGAGGTGGAGGGACCCTCAGGTTAAACCACCAACTTCTTCTCTAATGAAAGAGCTGCCCTATAGTCTGGTAAGACTACTGCGACTGTACCTTATGAGGAGTCAAAGATTAAATGCTATGTCAGCTATATCCACTAAGTCAACAGTGAAGCCTTAAAGTGTCAATTCTTCAATGTGTTTAATTGTGTGCCTTCCTATTCCTCTTTAAACTAATTCTTACTTGTTTTTAATTTCTAGGAAACGAATCAGACTTGCACAGATATTAATTCTCACGTGGAAAAGTATTACCTAACAACAATGTATTCCATTGTGTTCATAGTGGGACTCATTGGCAATGTCACTGTGATAAGTGGTTATATCTTCTGCCTAAAGAAATGGAAGTGCAGTAACATCTACCTCTTCTCCCTCTCTGTCACAGATCTCTTTCTTATTTGCACTCTTCCGATGTTTGTGATCCAATATTCAAATGACAGTGAATGGTACTACGGTGATCTATGGTGTAAGTTTAATCGGTACTTCCTCAACTGTAACCTCTATTTGAGTGTCCTCTACTTGACGTGTATCAGTATTGACCGATATTTGCTGGTGAAAAATCCAACAAATCTCTATCGGTTCCAGGAAAAGCAGACTGCTGCCATTATCTGTTTCCTCTTGTGGATCTTTGTCACCGTGGAGCTGGTGCCTATGTTCACCTTCATTGGTCCTAAGAACATCACGGACAATGACGATAATGCTGTGGTGTGTGTTGACTATGCCAGCTCGGGGAAAGCCAGAGACAGCCTGGTTTACAGTTTGTTCCTCACCATTGTTGATTTCATTCTCCCGCTCTGCATAATGGGGTATTGCTCCATTAAAACAGCCAAGTGCTTAAGGGAAATCAACGCACAGCGACGCAGGACAATTAAGCTGAAAAAGCCCCATCGCCTCGTAATAATGGCAGTAGTTATTTTCTTGCTGCTGTTCACTCCTTATCATATCATGCGCAATATCCGCATTGCCTCCAGAATGGGGAAGAAGACTTGCACTTTCAAGGTGATAAAAGCTGGCTACGCAATCACAAGGCCTATTGCTTACCTCAGCTCTGCCATTAACCCCATTTTCTACTTCATGCTGGGTGACCGCTTTAGAGAGACCCTCCTCAGCAAGTTACCATTCTTTGGCCAAAAGCTGATGCCAGAGGCTTCAAGCAAGGATAAATATTGAGTTAAGAGCATGACACCATCTAGTTAAGAGCCATTTTATTCTCAGCCTTCTATTCTTCTACAGCACTGTTGAATCATAGCTGGAGTATTTTGAATGTCAGCAGTTTGAGTCACAAGTATTCTTTAGCCCGAGTTGAACTTTCTTGAAATTCTCAGTTGCATCGAAGAGAGGTGTTTGGAAGCTTAAAACTGATGCTGCAATATTTCCACATTTAAGGTTGGTAGTGCCAGCTTTAGAGTTCCAGAATTAGCCACTGGTTAGCCATTACTCCTGGATTACTGTGTCTGCATTGCACACACGAAGGCAAGGTCCCAGAGTATGGGCCCTGGAGCCATTAGTGAGAGTTAGGAAGTCATCAAGATGTCATTGAGGAGGTGATGGTCTTGTGGTATTGTGGCCAGACTATTAATTCAGAGACCCAGGTAATGTTCTGGGAACCTGAGTTCAAATCTTGCCATGGCAGATGGTGGAATTTAAATTCAATGAAGAATCTAGAATTAAGAATCAAACAATGACCATGATGTCATGGCTGATTGCCAGGAAAATCCCATCTGTTTCACTAATGTAATTCATGGAAGCAAATCTCCTTACTTGGTCTGGCTTACATGTAACTCCACACCTACAGCAATTAGCTCTTAATTGCCATCCTGAAATGGACTAGCAAGCCATTCTGCTGTCAGCTCACCACCGCCTTCTCAAGGACAACTAGGGACAGGCAATAAATACCGGCCCAGCCGGTGAGTCACAAATGTTAAAAAAAAGGACACAAATGCTAAAAACGTCCTTGGAGATGGGATTATTTGTAGGTCTGGATGAAGTTACAGAATAGAAATGAGTAAAATCCTGGAGGGATCTGAAAACAAGGATGAGAATTTTGAATCAGGGCATTGGCAGATTGCAGATTAACATAGCAATTTTAGAATTAAGGAGTGAATGGGACCTAGTATGAGCATGGATGATAATGTTTCATTGAGCTCTGGTTTATGGTTTCTGTTATTTAATATCTAAGCAACATTGCAACATGGAAATGAATACTCACACAGAAGCAAAATACTGTAGATGCTGCAAATATGACATGAAAACAGAAATTGCTAGAGAAACTCAGAGGGTCTAGCAGCATCTATGGAGAGAGAAGCAGAAAGAATATTATCAAGCTAGACAGGGTTAAGAAGAGATCCACCAGGTTGTTGCCGGGTATGGAAGGTTTGAGTTATAAAGAAAAGTTGGATAGGCTGGGACTTTTTCACTGGAGCATAGGAGGTTGAAAGGTGACCTTATGGAAGTTTATAAAATCATGAAGGGTATAGATAGGGTTAATGGTAGGTGTCTTTTTCCTAGGGTGGGAGATTTCAAGACTGGGAGACATTTTTTAAGGTGCAAGGAAAGAGATTTAAAAAAGACATGAGGGTTAATTTTTTTTTATGCAGAGGGTGGTTCGTATATGGAATGAACTTCCAGAGGAAAAGGTGGATGCAGACACAATTACAATGTTTAAAAGACACTTAGATAAGCACATGAATTGGAAAGATTTGTAGGGATATGGTCTAGGAGGAGGTAGGTGGGACTAGTTAAGTTTGAGGTTATGTTCAGAATGGACTGGTTTGACTGAAGAGTCTGTTTCTGTGCTGTATGACTCTATGACTCTATAGCCAGTTAGGAACAGAGTCATATCAGACTCAAAATAGAACTCTCCACAGCATTTGCATGATCTGTTGAGTCTCTCCAGCATTTTCTGTTTTATTTGGAAGCAAACACTATTCACGCATTGTATTTTCCTATCTTCACATCAACCTCTTCAACATACCTCTCCGATAGCATGGAACTCTGAGGGAAATACCTAATGTTTAGAATTTCTCACTGTGAAATTGTCACTTAACCAAATTGAAATATCCTGACTAAGAATGGAGGAACAAACATTTAAATCTCTCAACTTCACTCGGTCCCTATCTCAGCCAAGATTCTGCTCAGCATTTCTCAATGAAACAAAGGTATGTCACACAGATTTGTTATACATATACAATGGTGAAGTCAAGTCCCATCCTGAAAAACCAATACTCAAGTCAAATAGTTTGGAAGGCAAAATAAGAAGGATCAGGAAAATAGTCATTGCATGATGACAGGCCTGAAGGAAAGCAGCAAAAATAGAAATTGCTGGAAAAGCTCAGCAGGTCTGGAAGCATCTGTTCTGAGGAAGGGTCACTGGACGCAAAACACTGACTCTAATTTCTCTCCACCGATGCTGCCTGACCTGCTGATATTTTCTAGCAATTTCTGTTTTGTTTCTGATTTCCAGCATCCATTGTTCTTTCAGTTCTGAAGGAAAGCAAAATGTTTGTGAAAAACAAGAAAACGCACTGTTTTCTGAGGACTTTGGAAAGAATGAATTAATAGGATACAAAGCAACGAAGATTGACTTAGAAGGTAAGGAAGGGGAAGAGAGAAAGATCACACAATGGTTCAAAGAAAGCTTATACTGGTCAAGTTGGCAAGATAAAATCAGCAATAATTTGTCGTTATTTCATTGTTATATTTCACTATAAATAACTTGCTTATTTAAAGCTGGCAAACATTGTCTAGCCTTTTGTCATAACCAGTTGCATTGAATTAGGCAAGAAATCAACTTGTTTACGTTGATTAATATCTACGGTTTACTCATTTTCTGATGTAATAGGGACAAGTCACATGTATTTCCTGCAGACTTATGTTTCAATAAGACTATCACTGCATTATTATTAGAAAGTGAGCAGCACACCATAACATTTGTAGAACCTTTATTGCTTGTGTTTATGTTTTCCTGGTGATAATTTGATCAAAATAATCGACCTAACAAGGTGTGGGGCTGGATGAACACAGCAGGCCAAGCAGCATCATAGGAGCAGGAACGTTTGACATTTTGGGCCTAGACTTTCCTGATGAAGGGTCTAGGCCCGAAACGTCAAGCGTTCCTGCTCCTATG
>JAHRHZ010000288.1:3274808-3313127 GCA_024137785.1 Ginglymostoma cirratum
GGCCTGCTGTGTTCATCCAGCTCTACACCTTGTTATCTCAGATTCTCCAGCATCTGCAGTTCCTACTATCTCTGATGTAAATAACTATCATCAGTACAGACAATGCAACAATAGGATGTGTCATCAAATGAACGATTGCAAAGGCCTTTGTGGACCAACCCTTAAATATATATCCCCACCCCTGATGTACAGTCAAGGCCATGATGGAACCAGCAAATTGTGCCACCTGACTGAGGCAACCAGAATAATTTCTACATTTTTTTTTCAGTTACTCTATTTACAAAATTTCCTGTAAAATTCAGTTTACTCTAGATTCAGGTTCCTTAATTTGTGTTTGTTTTCTTTAATCCTCCAGTTCCCTATCCACAGATCACCTCATCCAATAACAGTACAATAACATCATACATGGACTCAAAATTTCTCCAGCTTTCTTCATCTGTATCTGTTTTGAGGATACTTCTTAAAATATGTCTCCATCCTTGCCAATTTTATAAATGATTGTAGAATTGAGTAGTAACTACCTCCAAATGCAGGTACCCCCTTTTGATTACAATGTACATGATGTCAAACAATACAGCTCTAACATTCATCATACTTTACCTTCAACTTATGCTTCCCACCTTTTATTTTTTTCTCGGGGTTCCCTTACCACAGACTCCTACACCACCCTAATCCTAGCTCAGCCTTCTTTCACATACACTAACTGTCCTAACACATTACAATTTCACCAACCGGTTTAAACACTGAAGCACATACATCATACAAATGCTCAAGATGGGGTATCTGTATGTCCTACAATGGGTCCTTTCACCTAGTCCACTATTAACTCCTCCCAGAGTTCCCATTCTTTCATTTCTGTTACATTTTCACATAATAACCAATCACACTTTTTGTTTTGAGTGTAATTATTTTTACATCCCTTCCACCAATACTACTTTCATTCTTTTAAAGTCAGTTTCTCTATGGATTTTGTGTCAGTGTTTTATCATTTAAACTATGCTTTTGTGCTCTTCCAAGCCACTCTAATTGTCTCGCCAAGTAAGTGTGCGTGTCTGAGACCTTTTCTTCAGTACATGCTTTTTACCGTCTCATGTTTATCACCTCCGAGGTAACACTCGTTTTTGCATACTTACATCAGCATCCCAAGACCTTGTCATGCATCCTTGACTCCCACATGATCTTATCAAACAATCTATGAGGTTTTACTTATCTCTCCACATATGATCCAGAAGACTTGGGTAATGGCAACTAGCATCAACAAGTGTAGACCTTCAGCCCATCCTATACAATCCACCCCTGATGATATTTGACAGCGCATGTTACAATTGCAGATGCAGACGCAAATCAGAAATTTAATCACCAATTCAATTCTCTTAAAAGGAAAGACAGACATCACCAAGAGAAAGCTATCAGTTTCGTGCTCTCACCTAAACATTCTTTTTCATACTGTAACATTTTAACCTGAACCACTACTTCAACCCATTATTCTAATTTATTTTTTACCAGTCTCCACCTAAATTACTTCATCTCATCCAATTTTACAACATAGCTATTACCACCATATCTAATTTCAGAGAACATAATCTTATAATATTTTAAAACAGAAGTCAAACATTTCTGTTTGATTCAGGCACAACATACTTTTTTTTTCTAAGATGGCCTACATTTTTTTAAAAGTTACTTGATAACTCATATAGATATTTGATATATGTCTATGCAAATTTGTCCAATATCAATATTCTGGTTACTCCCTTAAAGTTACTAACCATTTTTGCATGCATTGAAACCATTGAGATTGTGTACATACACTATATAATTTCCTAGAATCCCTTTAAATTTCCAGGTAACTCTCCCATTTAAATGTTTTAGAATACCAGGGCATGTGAGTCTTAATATAGTTCTTGTCATTATGTGCTTAAATGTACCCAGGCTCAGTGGTTTTGAGATTCCTGACACTCACTACAATTAATATTTCCATAGTACTGCCCCAAGACTGAAATGTGTTTTGATGAATGGCTTGATGGATTGAGGGTGTCTCATCCATCACTGAATTGCGACGTGAACATTCTGCAAACAGATTCAGCCTTCAGTGTCTGCAATTTCTAAAATAAAACAAACAAGTTCCATCCTATCCACATCAAGCAGAATAGGATCAGAGATAGTAAGAACTGCCGATGCTGGAGTCAGAGATAACACAGCGCGGAGCTGGAGGAGCACAGAAGGCCAGGCCCAAAACGTCAACTTTCCTGCTCCTCTGATACTGCTTGGCAGGCTGTGTTCATCCAGCTCCACACTGTGTTATAAGCAGAATGGGTTAATTAGTATCAATCGACTATGGATTCAAAAAGAAGGGGGTGGTGCTTAAACTCCTGCATGTAATTACATCACCCAATAGTTCTGACTCCAATAGTCATGAAGTGCTTCAAGAGGCTGGTCATGGCCCACATCAACTCTAGTCTCCCAACCCGCCTCAATCCCCTACAATTTACCTACCAATATAACAGGTCCACAGAGGATTCCATATCCCTAGCCCTGCATTTATTCCTGGAAAATGTGGACAATAAAGACACCTACATCAGGTTTCTTCTAGTTGACTACAGCTCTGCCTTCAATACTATTATCCCCTCTAGACTGGTCTCAAAACTGCGCGACCTTGGTCTCCGCTCTGCCCTCAGCTTTCTGACCCACAGGCCGCAAGAAGTGAGGATAGATAACTGCACCTCCTCCACAATAACACTCAACACTGGAGCGCCCCAAGAATGCGTCCTCAGCCCCCTACCGTACACCCCGTACACCTACAACTGTGTTGCCAAATTACGAATGAATGCCATCTACAAGTTCGCTGACGACACCACAGTTGTGGGACAGATATCTGACAACGACGAATCAAAATACAGAAGGGAGATAGAGGGCTTAGTGATGTGGTGCAGTGAAAACAATCTGTCTCTCAATGTCAGCAAAACTAAAGAACTGATCATCAACTTCAGAAAAAAAAAGGAGAACACGCCCCCATCTACTTCAACAGAACTGAGGTTGAGAGAGTTCCTTGGAGTGATGATAACTGACAATCTGCCCTGGACTTTCCATGTAAGTGCAACGGTCAAGAAGGCACAACAACACCTCTTTTTCCTGAGGCAGCTTGGGAAATTTGGCTTGTCCTTAAGGTCCCTCACCAATTTCTACAGATGCACCATTGAAAGCCTACTGTCCAGGTGCATATCAGCCTGGAATGGCAATTGCTGTGCCCAGGACCATAAGAAAATACAGAAGGTGACGTGCACAGTCCAGACCATTGCGGAAGCCAACCTTGCATCCATGGACTCCCTTTACATGGCTCGCTGCTGTGGAAAGGCTGCCAACATCATCAAAGACACATGGCACCCTGGAATTAACCCCCTATAAGCTCTTCCATCTGGCAGAATCCTGAACACACGCATGAGCAGGTTCAGGAACAGCTTCTTTCTGGCTGTTATCAGACTGTTGAATGGACTCTAGCCTCAAATAATCTAACCTGTAATGTAACCTGTATGCCTCTGAGTCTTTTTGATCTGTACATCTTTTGCTTGCTGTGATCTACCTGTACTGCTTGTAAACAAAGCTTTTTCACTGTAATTCAGTACATGTGACAGTAAATCAATCTCTCCCTCTCCTTGAAGGAAGGAAAAGCCCATTTCTTTGTTAAATTTGCCTTTTCAAAACTCCTCGGACACAGAGAGTTGCATTTTCAGCATTCCAATGTCCCTATCACTTCAATATTAACGATGAGTTAATCTTATCATGTAGAATTATAGATGCACTCATTTTAAAACAGTATTTGGAAGTTCACGTTGTGCAGAAAATGAAGTTCCAAACACAGTAATTTCTAGGATTAAAATCTACCCAAGGCCAAACACAACACAGAGCCAATTCCAAAAGGTAAATTTTTACCAAGCTTTACAAACCAAATTTTTGAATCAACATTTCGCAGATTTTGGCTTTACATAACCATTGATGGTTTCCTAAAAGGACATTGCATTAACCATACGTTTCCCACACAGATACAGGCACACAACCCACTATCAAATCACCATACGTTCCCAAAATGCAAACTAACTTCAAAGTCGTCCTGATCTCAAGCTCCAGGGAACAAAAACACACAAATTGTACAAGACGACATTCAGCAACCAACGAACAAAGGTGCATTCAAACCAGACCACAAAGAGTTAACACCTCCACAAAGGTCCAGTGCACTCGCACAGCACAGAAACTTGGACTTCATTTCTCTCTTTCTCCGGTTATAACTGGCCCCTATCCTTTTGGGGGTCCTAAGTGAACTAACATATTAGCTGCAGACCTCAAACAGAGTCTGCAACATTACACCCTGGAATACAGAAGGTCTCCAGAGCATCAGGTTGCTTTTCCTTTCTCTTTCACACATTTTTCTGAATCCCGAATCCTCGTTGCCAAAGATGGCACGGATCACAGTGTGCATCCAAGTGGTTCTTTTCAGATTCAGTTAAATGTAGTTAAGAGAAGGCTCGACAACAGCAATTTGCTTAAATATGAATGTTTATTGACTAATAATAAAGCACGGAAAAGAAAGGAACATTTATTAAGGAAATTTAAGGAATGAAACAGAGAGAAAAGAAACAATAAGCCTCACACGCTTCTGCACATCGGGGACCCCTCGGTCAACAGCTGGTCTGGAGGCTGAGCTTGTTCCTGGCACTGTTCACAATTCCAGCCTGA
Source organism: Ginglymostoma cirratum (assembly GCA_024137785.1). NCBI lineage: Eukaryota > Metazoa > Chordata > Chondrichthyes > Orectolobiformes > Ginglymostomatidae > Ginglymostoma > Ginglymostoma cirratum. The sequence goes on from JAHRHZ010000288.1 coordinate 3,279,537, forward strand.
GGTGAAGTCCAGCAATTTGGAAGGGAACTCTCTCTCTTACACAACGTAGCAAACAGCCAGGCAAAGAAAAACAAACAGCTATAGAAAAACACACAGCTATAGAAAAACACATTGATTGTGCCAGCTTCAACGTATACAGGAATTTCACAGGGCTCGTTCACGGTCATACAGCTGTCAAATATCATCAACAAGTGTAGCCCTTCAGCCCATCCTATACAGTATCTCACAAAAAGAAATGTATAACTGCGGCCCAAGTGTGTACCCATGGCTACCTGTCTGACCTAAAGGAAATGAGATGAGTTCAGGGAGAAGTTGTTCAGAGTGAAGACAAGCTTGGCTAAGCAGAGAAGGGTGCTGGTGGAGGAGGGCGGCTCAGGCCTTATTTCTAGTAAGAAGTGGAGAGCCCTGGGACCATCCTGATGCAAAACGGATGTTACACACAAGCTATTGTTGGCCACTAATATTCCCTATTCACAGCCTTTCATTCTCCTCGGCTGATCGTTATCCACTACTTTGTTTGTCCAACTGTGTTTTCTCTGTCTTTGGGCTCTATCTCCATCTATCACTTACTCCTTACTCCCTCCTCCATCCTACCTTCTGCATGATAAAGAACTTTTTCCGAGCTACCAGCAGTTCTGAGGAAGGATCACTAGACCCGAAACATTAACTCTAATTCCTCTCCACAGATGCTGCCGGATCTGCTGAGTTTTTCCAGCAATTTCTGCGTTGTATCTCAACATTATTGTTTTGTTCATAAAGCCTAAAATTTGCTTGCTTAAATGCAGACCAGATCTTTTGAGAGCATCTGGTTTCTTGCTTCACCAGCTAACTTCAGAATGAATCAACACCCCTCCCTTGCTCTTCCCCATGGCCCTGAAAACGGGCCCTCCCCTCTATTGGAATATGCTGAGACATCTAGGTAGAAACCACAAGTGGCTTGAGGTTGGGGTGGAGAGCTGCCAGTATGCTTCCTTCCTGTTCCACACTAAATGGCTGCTCAGCTGTCTGAATGATGGACCATGAATAAAAAAAGACTCTTGGCCTTTACAAAAGACTCAGTTTGTTGCATCCCAGCAACTACATTTAGAATCGTAGAATCCTTACAGTGTGGAAGAAGGCCATTTGGCCCATCATGTCCACACTGATCCTCGGAACAGCATCTCACCCAGATCCATCCCCTTACCCTTCTCCCTGTAACCTTGATTTCCCATGGCCAATCCACCTAGCCTGCACATCTTTGGACTGGATCAGTTGAGTGGACATCAGGTTTTCAATGCAGAGTGACACCAACAGCGTGGTTTCGATTCTTGTCACTGGTCGAAGTTACCATGATGGACTCTTCTTCTCAACCTTTCCCTTCACCTGAGATATGGTGACCCTCAGGTTAAACCAACACCAGTCATCTCTCTAATGAGAGAGTGGGAGTATGGTGACTTATTGTTAACTCTTTGGTATGCAATGTATTGCTAACAAGAGATGGGTAAGAGACTTGTATCTCCGTTATCATGCTTAACTATTGTCTGTCCCCCTCACTCTACCCAGTGGCTGTGTTATAAATCAGATGTGGAGATTCAGATTAGTTTAAAGATTAATCATGTTGTATCCATGATTTTGTACAAGAATTTTTTCCAATTTCCCTCTCAAACTTAGTATTAAAAATTCTTCCATCCCCTTTCAGGCAGGGCATTCTTGATCACAACTCATTGTATTTTTCCCCTCACATTGCCTCTGACTATTTTATTAATCAGGTGAAATCTGGTTATTGATGTTTCTAATACCAGAAATAGTTTGTCCTATTCACTCAGCTGAAAACTTTCATTACTTTGAAGATCTTTATCAAATCTCCTGTTCAACGTCTCTATATTGAAGTAAAACCCCAACTTCTCATGTCGTTCCACAATTCTGAAATGTTTTGCTTTGAACAGCTTCTCTTTTAACCCATCTCAATTTCTCAAAGTCAAAAGTGTCGCCATTGGAACCCATCCGGGTTCTAACTATGCCTTTATTTTTGTGTGGATTATGTGGAACATTTCCTGGTCCAGTCAAACCGAGCATCCACCCACAACTCTTTCACTGATACATTGATGCTGCTTCCTGCTCTCATCAGGATTTGGAAAAATAATCAGTTTTGCTTCCAATTTCCATCCTTTTCTTACTTTCACCTGGTCCACCGAGGAGTCTTCCTTCCTTGCCTTCATTGTTTCCAGTTCTGAGGATAGATGTCCGCCAATGTCCACTACAAGCTCACTGACTGGCATGGTTACCGTGGCTACATGTCCTCTCACCCTGCTTCCCGTAAAGATTCCATTCCATCCTCTCAGTTTCTCTGTTGCACCTGTTCTGATGATGCCACCTTCCGCTGTGTTGCCTCTGACATGACATCCTTTTTCCTCAACAGAGGATTCTCCCTGTCTCTGGCTGACAGGACCTTCAGCTGTATATAACCCATATCCTGTACTCCTGCCCTCACCCTTCCCCTTCCTTCCCAGAACAATGATAGGGTTCCCCTTGGCCTCACGTTGTATCTCACTAATCTCCACATTCAAAGGGGCATCCTCGCCATTTCTGCCACCTCTAGCAGGATACCACAACCAAACACATCTTGTCTTTCCCTTCAATTGTCAGCATGTCACAGGAACTGCTCCTCCACAGTACCCTGACCTACCTCTCTGTCATTCCTCATGCTTCCTCACTCCCTGTGCCACCTTCCCACATAATTGCAGAAAGTATGACACTTTCACCTGCAATTTCACTTCCTCCCTCCTCATTGTCAAAGCCCAACCTTCCAGGCGAAGCAGCATTTCAATTAGACGTCACTCAATCTCGATTACTTGCTGCTTACAATGTGGTCTCCTTTACATTGATGAGTTGAAACGCAGACTGGGTGACCACTCTGCAGAACGTTTGCACTCTGTCCATAGGAACGATCCTGACATCCTGGTTGCTCACCATGTCATTAAGCTGTCTTGCTCTCCCTCACTTCTACCCTGGATCTGCTGCAGAATTCCAACAAAATGCCATACAAGCTCAGGGAAGCACACCTTATTGCCCACTTTACAGCCTCCGGGTCTCAACTTTGAATTCAATAACTTCAGAAAACGATAGCAATATTTCCATTGTTCTTATGTTTCCCCTCCCCTCCCCCACCTCACACAAACACATACACTTTCATACACACACACTCTCACAGACACACAAACTCACACTTTCACACACACACTCCCCCCACACACACACAAACACACAAACTCACACACACATATACACTTTCATGCACACACACTCTCACACACACACATATACACACTCTCTCATACACACACAAACTCACACACACACACAGACTCACACTTTCACACACACACATATACACACACTCCCCCCCCACACACAAACATACAAACTCACACACACACACATATACACACACACATACGCATTCATAGCCTTGTCTACATCTTGTTTACTTTGCTCTCAGTCGAGATGACCCACTCTCTCCCTCTCACACCATAATTAACACCCATTTTACATTTTTTTGCCTTTCTCCACTGTTAACACGCACTTTGCCTTTGGCGCCTTGCCTCTGCCTGTCAAAAGTATATCAAAACAAACATTAGCCAACGCCTTTCATACTGGACTAGAAACGATAACTCGTTTCTCTCTCCTCAGTCACTGAATGTCCCCAGCATTCTGTGTTTGTTTCACATCATTCTTCCCAGCTACTATCCTCATTCTAACATCCTCCTCCAACTGTAAATGCCCAGCTGGGGTCACAGCAACATTTTAGAAGTGTTTCACAAAAGTCCCTTATTTTTGAACACTATCTATTACACCATGGATTGCGTTTGCCTTTTTTCAATCAGTCCTGGCAGTGTTTTGCTGCCATCTTCAGGTCTGGAGCATGCACATCCTCAGATCCTTCCGTTCTCACACCCATTTTAAAGCTGAACCTTTTAGCTTATTTTGTCAATCCCTCTTGAATAAAAATGAAATACTTTGTACATCTCTGCAGTAAATTGCATGTGGCATCTGCTTGTCCATTCCACCAAACTGTGCTCTATTGCCATTCTCCTCAATCTTTATTGCATTTTTGAGTTTTGTGTCATGTGCACACTTTGACTTGATGTGGATTGGATTTCAAATCACTCATAAAAAGAAAAATCAGGAGTGGTTCTGATAATGATCCCTAGGATTTACCGCTGCATTCATTCTCCTATTAAAAAATCCACTGTTCAACACCGTTGCCTGCTTTCTTTGTTAATGTTGTATCCATTGCTGCTACTATTCCTCTGACCCCACAGACTACGAATTTGTGAAGAGGACAGTGATGTGTTTCCCTTCTGAAGGAAATGTCGAAACTGAATATTTACAACATCAACTGTACTCTTGCGTTGCCCATCCAAAATTGCCCTTAACTGAGCAGATTTCTACCATTTCACAGTAAGGTAAAGCCACCATAGATCCACTGTACCATAGGGATGCTTTACTCATTAGAAAGATTTTGGTAAGGCAAACCAGGGAAGGACTTATGCAGTCAATGCTAGGGCCCTGGGGAGTGCTGCCGAACAAAGAGACCTGGGGCTGTAGGTACATAGCTGCTTGAAAGCTGAGTTGCAGGTAGACAGGTTGGTGAAGAGGGTGGCATGCTTGTCTTCATTGGTCAGAGCATTGAGAATTGAAGTTGGGACCTCATGTTGCAGCTGTACAGGATATTGGCGAGGCCATTAAAGAATACCGTGTACAAGCCTGGTCACCCTTCTATAGGAAGGATATTGTTAAACTTGAGAGAGTGCAGAAAAGGTTTACAAGGATGTTGCTGGGGTTGGACGGTTTGAGCTATAGGGAGAGGCTGAATAGGCTGGGGCTATTTTCCCTGGAGTGTCAGAGGCTGAGGTTATAACCTAATGAGGTTGTGAGGTTAAACCTTATTGAGGTTTATAAAATCATGAGATGCATGAATAGGTTGAATAGCCAAGGTCTTTTTTTCTAGGAGGGGTAATCCAAAGCTAGAGGGCATAGGTTTAAGTGACAGAGTAAAGATTAATAAGGACCTGAGGGGTAACGTTTTCATGCAGATGGTGGTACATGGATGGAAAGAGCTGCCAAAGGAAATGATGGAGCTAGGTAGAATTTCAACATTTAAAAGGAATCTGGATGGATAAATGAATAGGAAGCGCTTAGAGGGATACAGGCCAAATGAGACTAGGTCAGGTTGGGATGTCTGGTCAATGTGAATGAAGTGAACTCAAGGGTCTGTTTCCATACTGTATAACTCTATGATGGTGGTTTAACTTGAAGGCTACCATGCATCAGCAAAAGTTGAGTTATCTGGAATTAAGAGTCTAATGATGACCATGAATCCAGTGTCGATTGTGAGGAAAAGCCCATCTGGATTATTAATGCCCTTTACGGAGGGAAGTCTGCCATCCTTACCTGGTCTGGCCTACATGTGACTCCAGGCCCACAGCCACATGGTTGACTCTTAACTGTTGTCTGGGCAATAAATGCTGCCTGGCCAGCAACACCCTCATCCCACGAATGACTAAAGCAAATTGAGAAACAGCATCCTTTGTGGTAACCTTGCCAGTGTAGGAATTGATCGGCGTCAGTCTGCATTTAAAGCCAGCTGCCGAGACAACCAAGCTAACAGTTCCCCATTTTACTGAGGGCCGTTAAGAAATGACTACATTGCTGCAGGCCAGACAGGATAAGGAATAGAGATCTCCTTTCCTAAAGAACATTAACTAACCAAATTTTTTAAAAATCTCAGTCTGCTGGTCACTAACTGGAACTCAATTCCAACATTATTAAGTAATTGAATTTTAATTGCAGCAGCGTCCATTTGAACCCATCTGCTAAGATATTAGTCTGAATCTTTGAATAATTAATTTTCTAATTTCTAATGCGAGGCAAACAAAATATGAATTATAGACTTATAATTCATGGGGAGGTGATGGCCTTGTGGTGTTATTGCTAGGCTGCTGATTCTGAGATCCAGATCATGGTTTGAGGACTTGGATTCAAATCCAGCCATGGCAGAAGATTGAGTTGAATAAATAACGATAAAGAGTTTAATGATAACCATGTAACAGTTGCTGATTGTCAGAAATTGTCATCTAGCTTACTAATATCCCTTAGAAAAGGAAACTGCAGTCCTTACCTGGTCTGGACTACATGTGACTCCAGACCCACAGCAATGTGTTTGACTCCTAACTGCCCTCTGGGCAATTGGGGATGGGCAATAATTGCTGGCCTGGCCAGTGATGCCAACAGCCCATAAATATATTTTAAAAACTCTAGCCTTCTTTCACCCAACCTCCCACATCACTCCCCAGACACAAACAAAGCATATTTGGCCGGCTGTGTTCATCTAGCTCTACACCTTGCTATCTCAGATTCTCCAGCATCTGCAGTTCCCACTATCTCTAAAGCATATTATTGGTGGAGGGAAAAAAAACCTATTAGGGAACATAGCTCAATAACAGCAAATCATGGAATTCAGTCCATGAACTTTCTCCTTGAAAGTTAATAAAATTATCTGAGGAGGGCCCCTGAGACTAGGTATGGCAATGGCCTCTCTCACTGTGAATATCAACTAAAATAATCCACATGTAACTGATCAGAAGCTACTCAAAGGATAAGGAAGGAAAAGAAGAGAGATATTTTTCAGTTATTGTGGTAGGTCAGCCCAGACCATGACCTTGCTGAGGGGCACAAGCTTGGTTCGAAAATTAATTTTTATTTCTGTTTTCAATGACATTGCATTATTCTCCCAAAGAACAAGATTCCCTGAATTGAAAGTCCAATGAGATATAAAACAATTGGAGGATAATTTTTGAAAACGGGAACATTGGCACAGTCATTGGCAACTGGGCAGTTACAGTAATCTAGAATCTGGTCTCATGCTCCTGAGACATGACTAGAATAGCAGTATCATGAGGTTAAAGTCTGGGAATTCCCTCCCTAATGGCATCATGGATGTACAAGAAGGGAGCTCATCATCAAATTCTCAAAGGAATGGGCATTAATATTGGTCCGACCAGCAACGGCCACACCCATGAATGGATAATATTTTCTTTAAAAACCACTGTGGCACCTGAGGGAAATGTAGACTCAGGAGCGGTGCCCTTTTGGAAAGAGGCTTACTGAGTTGATGCTACATGTGAAAACAGACCATAGCATTGTGATACTTTCCAGATGATTGGCACCTCGTGGTATTGTCCACCTCTACTAGTATATTATACACAGTGAGGTTGTTTGAGGTAGCTCGCTACCACCAATCCTCCTTTGCCTTTTCTTTGTCTTGGGCCTATCTGGTGATTAAAGAACAAAGAACAAAGAAAACTTACAGCCCAGGAACAGGCCCTTTGGCCCTCCAAGCCTGTGCCGATCCAAATCCACTGTCTAAACCTATCGCCCAATTCCTAAGGATCTGTATCCCTCTGCTCCCCACCTACTCATGCATCTGTCCAGACGCACCTTAAATGAATCTACCGTGCCTGCCTCTACCACATCTGCTGGCAACGCGTTCCAGGCACCTACCACCCTCTGTGTAAAGTACTTTCCGCGTGTATCCCCCTTAAACTTTTCTCCTCTCACCTTGAACGCGTGACCCCTCGTTATTGAATCCCTCACCCTGGGAAAAAGCTTATCTCGATCAACCCTGTCTATACCCTTCATGATTTTGAAGACCTCAATCTCCTTTTTTCTAATGAAAACAATCCTAACCTACTCAACCTCTCTTCATAGCTAGCACCTTCCATACCAGGCAACATCCTCGTAAACTTTCTCTGTACCCTCTCCAAAGCTTCCACATCCTTTTGGTAATGTGGCCACCAGAACTGTACACAGTATTCTAAATACAGCCGAACCAAAGTCTTGTACAATTTTAACATGACCTGCCAGCTCTTATACTCAATACCCCGTCCGATGAAGGCAAGCATACCATATGCCTTCTTGACCACTCTATCCACCTGTGCAGCCACCTTCAGGGTACAATGATCCTGAACTCCCAGATCTTTCTGCTCATCAACTTTTCCCAAGGCTCTTCCGTTTACAGTATTGATTCGCTCTAGAATTAGACCTCCCAAAATGCATCACCTCACACCTGCCCAGATTGAACTCCATCTGCCACTTCTCTGCCCAACTCTCCAGTCTATCTATATTCTCCTGTATTCTTTGATAATCCCCTTTGCTTTCTGCTACTCCCCCAATCTTCGTGTCATCTGCAAACTTACTGATCAGAGCACTTATGCCCTCTTCCAGATCATTTATGTATATCACAAACAACAGTGGCCCCAGCACTGATCCCTGTGGAACACCACTGGTCACCTTTCTCCATTGCGAGAAACTCCCTTCAACTACTACTCTCTGTCTCCTGTTGCTCAACCAGTTCTTTATCCACCTCGCTAGAACACCCTGCACACCATGTGACTTCACTTTCTCCATTAGTTTACGATGGGGAACCTTATCAAACGCCTTACTAAAGTCCATGTAGATGACATCTACAGCCCTTCCTTCATCTATCAACTTGGTCTCTTCCTCAAAGAACTCTATTAAGTTATTATTGGCAAAGGATACTCCACCGTAAAAAATCTACAGAGAGGCACAGTTCTTGGGTAACAAAAAGTTTTTAATTGCGTTTTTGGAGGATATTCCTGATGACCAGGGAATCCAGAACCAGAGGGCCACAGTCTAAGGATACAGAGTAGGCCATTTAGGACTGAGATCAGGAGAGTGATGGTGGTTGGAGCTCCCTGCCACAGAAGGCAGTTAAGGCCAAAGCATTGACTGTTTTCTAGAAGGAGGTAGATATAGTTCTTAGGACTAAAGCGGCCATAGGATATTGGAAAAAAGCAGGAACAGGGTAATTGGATGATCAGCCATGATCATACTGAGTGGCAAAGTGAGCTTGAAGAGCCGAATAGTCTACTACTACTCCTACTGTTTTATGTTGATTGAAATAAGCACAATTATATCTGGTCAGGAATAATTACAAGGATGTTGGGAGGTTCTTACAAATACATTTTCTCCCTCTAAATTCTGTGTAGTCAGCAGCAGAATGGTTGTGGCCAAAACAGCATGCACATTAAACCCTTCCGCGCCATTACCTTATGAATCAAGCACTATCCTCTGAAATCATTGTGCAAACCACTCAATTGATTCAAACTTCTTCAAGAGAAATTGAAGAATAATACCTGATGGACAACAGAGCATTGACCCAGGGACCAAAACCAACCATTGTACACTCAGTCTAGTTGACCCTGGAAATTCCTTTGAACTCATGCTAAAATTCAGAGAACTGTTCCACAGGCCAGTTGAGTTACAGCCTGACATTTTCATAGTCATGGAATCATACCTTACAGAAAATGTCCCAGACAACACCATCCCCATCCCTGGTTATGACCGATCCCACCAGCAGGATAGCTACACCAGACGTGGTGCACAGTGGTGTATGATCTGGAAGGTTTTCCCTGGGCATTCTCAACATCAACTCCAAACCCTATGAAACCTCAGGGCATCAAGTCAAACATTGGCAATGAAACCTCTTGCTGATTATTGCCTATTCATAATCCTCTCAGCTGATGTATCAGTCCACCTCAGTGTTAAACACCAATTAAGATACAGTGAAGGTGGCAAGAACACAGAATGGACTCTAGATAGGGCACTTCAATGACCATAGTTGTATGGGGTACATGGTTCTGAAAAGGTTAATGCTAAGGAGTACATTAAGTTCCACACAATATGATGATGACCAAAGGACTTTGGTAGAGGGAACATCCCTGAATCCTGACAGATCTTCCAACTAAGTCTCTTCACAGTCAAAGCAAATTACTGTAGATGATGGAATCTGTACTGAAAACAAAAAAAAAACAGGTGGAGATCACCATGGGTCAGGCAGCCTCCATGGAGAGAAAGCAAGCTAATGTTTCAGGTCCAGATGGCTCTTCATAGAGCTGGTGTGAAGTGCGGAGGGGACAGCATTTATGCAATAGCGGGGTGGGATCGGGGTGTTGCAGTTTTGGGGGGAAAGGATGCTGATAGTTCAGATTAAGTGATCAGAATATGAGAATGGCAGAACAATAGTGCGTCTAACTACCAGACTGGAAAGTTCAGACATTCCCACAGGAGTGGAGAGAGTGGAGAGAGGACATGGTGACAGAGAATGTAACAACTAAAGCTAAAAAAAAAGTAGGAATGGGTTCACAATTTGAAGGCATTGAACTCAAGGTTGAGCCCAGAAGGTTGTAAAGTGAAGATGAGGTGTTGCTCCTCCAGCTTTCTCGGTGATTCATTGGAGCATTGCAGAATACTGAGGACAGACAAGTGGGCATGTGTGCAGGACACTGTGTTAAGGTGACCAGATATAGGGAGGTCAGGGTCATGCTTGCGCACAGACCGGAGATGTTCTGTAAAGCAGTCAGCCAGTCTGTTTCGTTTCTCCAGTGTAGAGTAGGCCAAATAGGTACAGCGAATACAATACACAAGATTGGACTAGGTACAGGTGAAATGCTGCTTCACCCAGAAAGAGTGTCAATGCACTTGGATGGCAAGCAGGGAGGAGGTGGAGGGGCAAATGTTGTACCTTCTGCAGTTGGATGGGAAGGAGAAGTGGTTGAGCAAAAGACTGGGGTGCCCTGGACGCGGCACAATCTTTGCAAAACATTAGCTTGCTTTCTCTCCATGGATGCTGCCCGACCCGCTGTGATCTTCAGCAATTTTGTTTTCAGTAAGTCGCTTCATAGTCTTGGTAACAAAATCTACTTGACCAATGTAATTTCTACTTGAATGCAAATACACGATAAACTACACTTTGTTTAAGGCAGGCAAGTAGAGCTGGGGATTATCAGAGCAGACTCAATAGGCTGAATGACCGACTTCTTTTCCTACATTTTAGGATCTTCTAGACTTAAGAAAAGAGTCTCTTCTCATTGGACTACCTAACGATTTTCCTCTACCACACTGAGCTAATTGGGATTTGTAGGTTTCAACCTAAAAAGGAGATGGCAAATGTACCTTCTGGTGACCAAGAGCCCAGAGAGCTCACGCAACATGCTGAATGGTGGAAACTCTTCACAATCCAAACTCTTCACAATCAACAAAAGTGGATCAATAGCACTGCTACTGATCAAACTAGGCAAGTCTTAAAAGACAAATCCACATCAGAATGGGCAGGGGGTGAGAGAAGCAATAAGAGGAAGAAATCCTTTTGTCCTCATCCTCACTAACCTACCTATCCCAGATACATCTGTATAGGACATTACTGGTAGGAGTGACAGCTACGTTGTCGTGTTGAGACAATTCCCCTTCTTCCAACTGACAGGGTCCTCCACTGTGTTTGTGGTTCTACCAACATGATAAATGGGGTAGATTTGGAACCGATCTAGTAGCTCCATAATGGGCATCCATAAGGCAGCAATATCAGAATCGATTTCAAACGCCAACTCTAACCTCAAGGCCTTCCTTGTCCTACATTATTACCATCAAGCCTGGATCAACTCTAGTTCAATAAGGACTGCAAGAGAGCCTGCCAGATATGCTTAACCAACCTAGTGCAGCTAGATCACGGAACTACATGCATGTTAAACAGTAGAATTTGCATGTTGTACATTGGGTCTGCCAAAGCCACATCTCGCAGATCAGATCGCAGATATATATACAACGCTGTCACATACAGCTGTGTATGTTGCTGGACAACTAAACAGCTTTCAGTGTGAAAGGCGAGGCTGAAGTATTTCCAACCAGTTTCGGCCAGAGGCGTTGAGTGCATCTCAGAGGTGCAGAAGGAGGCCATTCACCCCATCATGCCTATACCAGTTCCATCACCCAGTGTCAATGTCCTGCCCTTCCCCTATATCCCCGCACACTATTTCTATCCAAATAATCATTCAATGCCCTCTGAATGCCTCCATTGGACCATCAACACTTCCAGGCAGTGCATTCCATAGTCTAACTACTCGCTGTGTGAAAGAAAGTTATTTGCTCGCATCACCTTTGCTTTGTTTGTACATCAGTTTAAATGATGGTCCAGAGATTAGAGAGCAGGAAGGATTAAATGACAGAAAGGATGATGGTGCAAGGCAAAAGGAATTTGTAATGGATCATGTAAAGGGACAGAAGGTGATACACAGAATTCACCAACAGTCCTGATGAAAGATCATAGAATCCTGCAGTGTGGAATCAGGCCCTTCGGCCCAATAAGTCTGCACTGACCCTCAAAGCATCCCACTCAGACCCATCCTCCTACAACCCACCTAATCTACACATCCCTGAACACTATGGGCAATTTAGCATGACCAATCCACCTAGCCAGCACATCTTTGGACCATGGGAGGAAACAGGAGCACACCCAAACACGTGGAGAATGTGCAAACTCCACACAGACAGTCGCCTGAGGGTGGAATTGAACACGGGTTCCTGGCACTGCGAGGTAGCAGTGCTAACCACTGAGCCACCATGCCACCAATAGGAGTAGCAGCAATGAACTGAAATTGTTGAGCTTGACGTTAAGTCTGGAAAGCTATAGAGCACTTTCTTGACAGACGATGCACTTTACTGTTTGAAATCACTGCGCAGAGGCTGGTATCCCATCACCAAGTCACCATTAATTTCCATGTACACAGCACATGGGCTCTAACCAGCCAGCTCAAAGCCCATCCCTAGATTGAGGAGACCTTTCAAATTTCCTGTTTATAGCTGTCAGCCAGGGCTCCCTGATTGGCCCAGGTTAACAACCTCAATCAAGGAATACATAGTCAGTAAGGTCCACCCTGCCCTGGTTCCAATCACTACACTGTTCTTTTCCAAAATAAACTCCTGGGATGTGGGTATCGCTGGCTAGGCCAACATTCATTGCCCATTCCTAATTGCCCAGCGGGTGGTTAAGAGCCAAACACATTGCTTTGGGTCCATACTCACTTGTAGGCCAGACCAGGTAGGGATGACAGATTTCCTTCCCTAAAGAACACTGACAGTGGCTACATGGCCATTGTTCGCAATTTTATTTCTGGGTTTTTTATTGATTCAAATATTGCTATCTTGCCAAGGTAGTATTTGAACCCATGCCCCAGGAACATTGCAGAGGCTCAGCGCCAGCTTTCAGATATATCCTGCTATCTCCCCCGGTCCATGACTCTACCATGGAACATTAGACCATTATATCAACTACGATCATAAGCCTCATTTCATTTGGTGATCTCCCACCAGCTGCCTCCATCCCAGCTCCGCACACCTCACTTCTACCGCCTTCCGAAAATCCACAAACAGGACTGCCTGAGCAGACCCATTGTTTCTGCCTGCTCAGGCCCCACAGAACTCATCTTTCCTACCTTGACTCACTCTTCCTTCTGCTGGTCCAGTCCGTGCCTGCTTACATCCTCAATTCCTCTGATGCTTTATGCCAGTTTTGGAATTTCCAGTTTGCAGGCTCCAACCACCTCTGCTTCACCATGGGCATGCAATCCCTCTACACGTCCATCCTCCGCTAGGATAATCTCAGGGCTCTCTGCTCCTACCTGGAACAAAGGCCTGAAATGCCCCACCCACCACCACCCTCTTCCGCTTGGCCTAGCTCGTCCTCACCCTCAACAATTTCTCTTTTAACTCCTCCCATTTTCTTCATGTGAGAGGGGTGGCCATGGGTGCCCACATGGGCCCCAGTTAAGCCTGTCTCTTTGCGGGGTACGTGGAACATTCCTTGTTCCAGTCCTATTCCGGCCTCCACCTACAACTCTTTCTCTGATGTATCACTGATGTCATTGGTGCTGCTTTCTCTCTCATCCAGAATTGGGAAAAGTTTATCAATTTTGCTTCTAATTTGCACCGTGCCCTCACTTTCACCTGGTCCATCTTTGACTCCTCCATTCCTTTCCTCGACATCTGTTTATATTGGCCACTAATATCCACTACAAAACCACCGACTCCCACAGTTACTGGAACTAAACATCATCGCACCCTGCTTCCTGTAAAGACTCTACTCCATTCTCCCAGTTCCTCTATTTTCTGCCGTATATGTTCCACTGATGCCAACTTCAACAAGGGAGCCTCCAAAATGTCCACCTTCTTCCTCAACCGAGGATTCCCCAGCACTGTTATTGACAAGGTCTTCAACCAGGTCTGACCCATCTCCCACACTTTGGCTCTCACTCCTTCTCTTCCCTCCCTCAGCAGCGATAGGTTTTTCCTTGTCTTTACCTACCGCCCCACCAGCATCCACATCCAGAAGATCATCGGACACCATTTCTGCTACGTCTATTTAGATGCCACCACCAGACACATATTCCCCTCCCCTCTCTTGTCTGACTACCGCAGGGACCATTCCCTGTGGGACATCCTGATCCACTCTTCCTTCACCCCCAACAACCCACCCAGCCCCACGGCACTTTCCCATGCAATCGCTAAAGGTGTAATGCTTACTCATTTATCTCTTCCTCCCCAGTATCAAAGGGGCCAAACATACCTTCTAGGCAAAGCAGCACTTCACCTGCACTTCCCAGAACCTAGTCTACTGCGGTCGTTGCTCACAGTGTGGTCTCCTCTACACTGGGGAAATGAAGCTTAAACTGGGTGACTGATTCACAGAACACCTACGTTTTGCTCTCAAAAAAAGACCCTGAGCTTCCAGTCGCCTGCCACTTTAACACACCACCCTGTTCCCTGGCCAATATCTCTGTCTCTGGCTTGCTGTGGTACTCCAGTAAAGCTCACCGTAAGCTGGAAAAACAACACCAGAATTTTCCTATCGGGGACCCTGCAGCCTTCTAGACTTAATATCAACTTTAATAACTTTCCTATGTCCTAGCCCCTATCTCCACACACCAAGCCTTGTCATCACATAGCCTGCTATTACACACTGAGATAACAAGGTGTAGAGCTGGAGGAACACAGCAGGCCAAGCAGCATCAGAGGAGCAGGAAGGCTGATGTTTTGGGCCTCTCCTCTGATGCTGCTTGGCCTGTTGAGTTCATCCAGCTCTACACCTTGTTATCTCGGATTCTCCAGCATCTGCAGCTCCTACTATCTCTGCTATTACACACTACCTGTTTTTAGCCACTAACAGTTCCCATTAACAGCTATTCACCCTCCCAGCCAGATCGTTATCCACTACGTTTTCTGTCCAACTGCTCTTCTCTCTCAATGACCTCTATCCCAAAATATCATTTACTCCTTATCCCATCCCCAACCCTATCCTCAGCATAAAAATCCACATTTTCCTAGACAACATCAATTCTGAGGAAGGGTCACCAGATCTGAAACATTAACTTTGATTTCTCTTCACCAATGCTGCCAGACCCGCTGAGATTTTCCAGCAATTTCTGTTTTTTTGCCCCCGGAACATTAAACAGTGTGAGGCTGCAGATTACTCATCCTGTGACGTTACCAACACCAGCATCCCTCTCCCCCTCCGAATAATGCAATCAGCCCCAGTATGTAGAAACATTATCAATCCCATTTCACGTAATGGTTACAGTGACCAGAGCAAACATTGAGATGATAGCTTCCAGAGTACACAGACACTGAGTGTATGTTTCCACTCGTAGTGGATCTGAAATCCCAAGAAGCATTAAAGAAACATTTGAGTGTAAAAATAAGGGTGTTCTGTGTCCATTAGTAACGTCTTCAATAATTACCCAGAGAATATGGGTTTAATTCCGATGATTGCCACCAGATGGCAAGGTAACCATGCCACAATAGGACCACTTTTCAAAGGGGCACATTTAGATGATCTGAAGGGTAAAATTTTACAATCCCCTGCTGGCTGATTTCCAGGGCTGGTTTTAAAAATTCCCTGGCTGGCCTTAACACTGCCTCTCCACTCCTGATCTGTCTAACATTTTACAGAGGAGAGGCAAGGAAGGTTGTATTGTAGGAAAAGGCAGAGCCAATCTGTGTACAATAAACTACAACAAATAACTTTGAAGGATGAAAGATGAATATTGACAAGGAGACAAACTCGTTCTGCTCTTCAAAACAGTGCCTTGGGTCTTTTAGGTATTCCCCAGCAGGCCAGTTCAGAGCTGTGATTATGCATGCTTGGAGTAGGTAGGGGATTTGAACTCTGGTCACCTAGCTCAGAGGTAGGGACACTACCACTGAACCACAAGATTCTGAGAGGCTCAGCTAGCCTCTTGGTGTCATGTTTCAATCTAACAATAGCGGCTCCTGTCACCCAGCATCCTTTCGGCGTCTTTAAGTCTCCAGGGTAGACCCCAAGTTTCTGAGTGAGAGATGAAAGTGCTAACCACTGAAGTCATGCCAACACAGCATGCCAGGGACCGTGCGCGAGTGGCCCTGACAGACCTGATAAAGAATTCTGAACCTAGAATATATTCCTCTTTGTTTAAAATAAGGAGGAGGGAGAAAGAAAGGTTACCAAAGTTCTCAGTGAGTGAAAACAGGCAGATCTCTTTGTGTAACTGCTGAGAGCATTAAAATCTTATCTTAGATTTCATCCTCCTTCCTAAACTAATTCTAAGAATGATCTCACTTAAACAGCCCAATGCCTCACAATAACAAGACACATTATTTTGAGATTAGGTAAGGAGATTGCACCATTCACTAGCCAAGCTCAGAGTGAAACCAGTTTCTGAACTTCAGTCTGAGAAGTCTGCTTCATTGTAAATTGCCCGATCTATTTTAATCTCAGCTCAGTCTTTCGTTTTTGCTCAAGGATGATCATTGGCCTCAAACCTTTGCTTCATTGATTTTCATACTGAAACAGTGAGGTCCAGGATTCTGTCATTATCCTGAGGCTCCCCACATCAATGAGGCCTCTGATTCCTTCCAACAGGATCTTTGGTTCCGAACCCATTCAAAAGTCACAACACATGGAGTATCAGCAGTAAGTCCTCATTTTAATAGTGGTCTTTGTTTTTGTTTTCCCCAATCCTATTGAAAAATGCGTGAGAGAATAAGAACCAAGCAAAGCCCTAGGATTACAAAAAAGGGAAATCTCCATCCAAATCAATGGATGGTTAATGAGGAATTAAGGAGTAGAGATTTCTTTTCTTAATCAGTTAAGGCAGATGGCAAAAAAAACTACAACTGCAATCTTCTATAAGAAGTGAATTCTCATGTAACCTCTGCTGCACCCAATATAGAGTAAATTTTGATTTCCAGACCTCAGGATAGACACAATGCAAGATTTCGGAGAGATACTACCTCACGTACCACCCCACCAACCTCCAGATCCAACGCATCATCCTCCGACACTTCCGCCATCTGCAATCCGACCCCACCACCAAAGACATTTTTCCCTCCCCACCCTTATCCACTTTCCAGAGGGACCACTCCCTCCGTGACTCCCTTGTCCGCTCCCCACTCCCCTC
Organism: Ginglymostoma cirratum; assembly: GCA_024137785.1. NCBI lineage: Eukaryota > Metazoa > Chordata > Chondrichthyes > Orectolobiformes > Ginglymostomatidae > Ginglymostoma > Ginglymostoma cirratum. The sequence goes on from JAHRHZ010000288.1 coordinate 3,296,864, forward strand.
CAGCCCCACCACACCCGGCACTTTTCCCTGGAACCGCAGAAAGTGCTACGCCTGCCCCTACACCTCCCCCCTCACCCCCATCCCAGGCCCCAAGAAGACCTTTCACATCAAGCAGATGTTCACCTGCACATCTGCTAATGTGGTATACTGTATCCGCTGTTCCCGTCGTGGCCTCTTCTACATCAGGGAAACCAAGCGGAGGCTTGGAGACCGCTTTGCAGAACACCTACACTTGGTTTGCATTAAACAATTGCACCTCCCAGTTGCGAACCATTTCAACTCCCTGTCCCATTCCTCAGATGACATGTCCATCCTGGGCCTCCTCCAGTGCCACAACGATGCCACCAGAAGGTTGCAGGAACAGCACCTCATATTTTGCTTGGGATGCCTGCAGCCCAATGGTATCAATGTGGACTTCACAAGCTTTAAAATCTCTCCTCCCCCAACCGCATCCCAAAACCAGCCCAGCTTGTCCCCGCTTCCCTAACCCGTCCTTCCTCCCACCTATCCCCTGCTCCCACCTCAAGCCCCACACCCATCTCTTCCCTACCAGCCTCATCCCGCCGCCTTCACCTGTCCATCTTGCCTGGACTGACCAATCCCCTCCCTAACTCCACACCTACACTCACCTTTACTGGCTCCATCCCTGCCTCCTCGACCTGTCTGTCTCCTCTCCACCTATCTTCTCCTTTATCCATCTTCTATCCACCTCTCCCTCTCTCCCTATTTATTTCAGAACCCACTTCCCCTCCCCCATTTCTGAGTAAGGGTCTAGGCCCGAAACATCATCTTTCCTGCTCCTCTGATGCTGCTTGGCCTGCTGTGTTCATCCAGCTCTACACCTTGTTATGTCAGAATCTTCTGCTGGTGGTTTGAAGGTGGAAAGAGCACTAATTAGGCAAACCTAGCTGTTCCTGAGCTTATCTTCATAAAGATTAGAAATATCAAATTGGCAGAGGTAGCTGCAAGAGATAATTCATAACACTGTATGCAGGACAGTTTCCTAGAACAAAATGTTGTGGATCCAATCAGGAATCAGGCTATTTTGGTAAAAGGCAGGTTTAATCATTGATCTCAGAATAAAAGATCCCACTGTGAACAGTAGCCACAACATGGCAGAATTGATTTGAGAGTGAGGAAATTGGGTTAGAAACAACTCTGCTAAACTTAAATAAGTGTAATTAAATGGGAATGATGGCAGAGTTGGATAGGGTGAAAGGGAAAGGAGTTTCGCAGGAAAGATTATTGATGGAAATTGGCAGATTTTTTTTAAAAAGTTCACAGAAACAACCAAGTGAAGAAGGAGAACTGGAAAGTGCTGAACCTGACTATGGCTAAACAGAGAACTTTAGGACAGTACCAAATTGAAAGAAACAACATACAATGTGGCAAAGATTAGTGTAAGTCAAATAGTAGGCAACAGTGAACATAAGCACCTTAAGGAATGAGGTTGGTGAAATAATAATGGGGAACCAGGAAACAGCAGAGGAATGGAACAAATACTTTTCAACCGCCTTCACGATAGAAAATACCAATAATATTCAAGAAATACAAAATAATTAAGAGAGTGAAGGTCGGGGCAGTGAGGAGGAAATAAACACAATAACTATCAGAGAAATATTACAAGAAAAACTAAATTAGCTAAAGGCTAGGATGTCCCCTGGACCTGATGGGACATACCCTAGGATTTTAACAGAAGTCACTACAGAGATAATGATGCACTGATCGTAATCTTCCAGGAATTCTTAGATCCTGGAAAATTCCCAGTGAATCAGAAAATTGCTGATGTAACACTTCATTCAAAAAGACAGGCAATTAAAGACCAGTTCACTGGACACCTGTTATTGGGAAAAAGTTAGAATCTATTTATGAAGGATGTAATCGCAGACCATTTAGAAATACATAACGTAAGCTAGCAGAGTCAGCAATGGCTTCATGAGACCTAACACCTGCCCTTGGTGGCGATCAATCCCCACCCTCACCACCACCCCACTCCCTGTGACCCCTACCATGCAATCCTGACTCTCCAGTGGGTATTTCTGTATCCATGCATTGGCGCTGCTGAGGACAAGATTTTCTGCTGTCTGATTGGCCTGTTGTTCTCTGTAGCCAAGACCTCTGCCCTCTGAGTCGCATTTGTGGGGAGGAGGCCACTGCTGGATTGGCTTATGACTCAGAGGAACTTCCCGTAAAGAGACCAAGAACATCCCTCGCCAATTCTCCAAGTGGCAGGTAAGTGGCTGCAGGGTCATGGAAATATTCTGCCTGTGCTGTCACGCAGCTGCCAGCTGAGTGGAATTTGACTTCCTGGAATGTTCTACCATCACTCTCTTGTTCTCCAGCATTCTCACCCTCCTCCTCCTCTTGCTGCCTCATTCTCTGCCTCCTGTCTGGTCAAGCTGGATCACCTGACCACAGCTCCCTATTGGTCCCTGTACACAGGAATTTGACCAATGATCCTGAACAGATGCAACCAATGGGTGCTCACCATTCTAAGTCACGTGACCTGAGGACGAGCCAGTTTATGAGTTGAAAGTGCCCTCAACCAAACTGAGTTTTGAGCCAGTGTAAAAGATCCACAGAGTCTGGAGTTCAAGTGTTTTTAAGTTTATTCAGTTCCATCATGAATCCCATCTCATTCATTAATACCCTTTAGGGAGAGAATTCTGCCATTTTATCGAGGTCTGGCCTAATAATGACTCTTGACCCTCAACAAAGTGTTTTAGCCTTAACTTAGAATCCTTACTGAGTGGAAACAGGCCCCTTGGCCCAACAAGTCCACACTGACCCTCAGACCATCCCACCCGGATGCATCTCCCTATAACCCACCTAATCTACACATCCCTGAACACTATGGGCAATTTAGCATGGCCAATCCACCTAGCCTGCACATCTTTGGACTGTGGGAGGAAACCGGAGCACCCAGAGGAAACCCACGCAGACAGGGGGAGAATGTGTAAACTCCACACAGACAGTCGCCCAAGAATAGAATCGAACCTGGGCCCTGGCGCTGTGAGGCAGCTGTGCTAACCACTGAGCCACCATGCCACCCCTAGGGGAGGCAATGGCCTAGTGGTATTATTGCTGGACTGTTAACCCGGAGACCCAGATAATGTTCTGGGGACCTGGGTTTGAATCCAGCCACAGCAGATGGTGGAATTTAAATCTAACGACGATTGTGAACCCATTGTTGATTGTCTGGAAAAAAACCCATCTGGTTCATTAATATCCTTTAGGGAAGGAAGCTGCCATCCTTACCTGGTCTGGCCTACATGTGACTCCAGACCCACCACAACGTGGTTGACTCTTAACTGCCCTCTGGGCAAAAAAATGCTGCCCTAGCCTGTGATGCCCCTCATCCCATGAATGAATAAAAAAAGACTGCTGTTAGGCATGGGCAAAACTGCTGGCCTAGTCAGCAATGCCTACATCACATTAACATATGTTTAAGAGTAGCTAAGAGAGGAAAATTAAAAGGTAATGATTTATCCTGTGTCTATAAATCAATATTTCTGTGTTGGAAAGAAATGTAAACAAATCACTTATATGAATGCACATCTGAAAATGCTTGACTTTCTGCTGCATTGATAGCAATCAAATTCAAAGTGATCTCAAAGGGACAGTGTTTACAGAGCTGTGTTTTCGAGGAGCAGGAAGCAGTGCGGAGAGTTGAGACACCCACCTCAGTCCAAAAGAATCAAAACATCACCTCCATGGCACAATCAAGCAAAGCTCATGGTTTGCCAAGGCAGTGAATGAGATGCATAGCTTGGCTGCTCAGCAACAAAGGGTCACTTTAGACGGTTAGCCTGAAAATAATGAGAAACCACATGTGGAAGTCAGCTGTGAAATCTATCAGCAGATAAAGAAAGAGACGTGCTGAAGCAAGTTTATTTACACTTAACAACAACGGAAAAGATTAATGCAAAAATAAGTTTCCACAGTGAATTTTCGATTGTGCTTTTTTGCATTAATATGACATCAACTTTCGATTCTAGCTGCATCCCTTTCCATGCCAGCACTGGGGTGAAATAATAAGATTTTTAAAATTTGTTGTGTGGATTTGGAGGTCTCATATCTCTTAACCCATGTGCTCTGAGAAAGAGGCAGCAGACTCTCTCATGCTCCAAATTCCTATGTTGCCTTCTGGTCTGCATGTTTGCCGCCTCTCTTTCGATAAATAAAACAATGCACCCTCCCTTTGATCTGACAATTAAACCAGCCCATCTTCCTCTCAGGCAGACTCCAGCAAAGATCACATGATCCCTTTCACTTAACTTACTTTTAAACATGCAGTCCTGGAAGTGACCAGTGTTTGAAAGGGGATTTCCAGATACTTGGCCCAGTAATAATGAAAGCAGATTACTATTGTCAGAATGGGATTTTTGTTTTCCCTTTATTCATTCATGGAATGAGGGCATCGTTGGCTAGGCCGGTGTTTATTGCCCGTCCCTAATTACCCGGAGGGCAGTTGAGAGTCCGCCACATTGCTGTGGGTCTGGAGTCACATGTAGGTCAGACCAGGTAAGGGTGACAGATTTCCTTCCCTAAAAGGAATTAGTGAACCAGATGGGTTTTTCCAACAATAAACTCATGGTCATCAGTTAGATTCTTAAATCCAGATACTTTATTGAATTCAAATTCCACCACCTGCCGTTCAAATCTGGGTCCCCAGAACTTTATCTGGGTCTCTGGATTAACAGTCCAGTGGTAATACCACTAGGCCATCTCCGTCCTTTGACTTGGAGATAATGGAGTCTCACTACATTGTTGCAGTAGCTCCATCTCACGAACGAGCTACCATTTCCATGGACACCAATATCGGTTTCAATAGATTTGAACTTCTTCTTACCTTAACACATGATAGTTCACGATCTCACACTTGAAACCAAGTCCTAGCGTGTAAAGTTGCCACAGACTTACCAGACCATAGAGCTGCTTGCTCATTAGAGAGAGAGAGATGACTGATGGTGGTTAAACTTTAAGACCATAACCTCAGGCAGGGGGAAGAGGTTGAGAAGAGGAATTCTTTATGGTAACCTCAGCTAGTGCAGGAATTGAACCCACATTGTTGGCGTCACTCTGTATTACAAACCAGCTGTCCAAGCTCAACTGACCCCAGTGGTTAAAATCAGAACACTATCAGTTAAACAATATGTGGTGAATCTGTTTTTATTCACCCACATGTGGGGCATTGGCATCGCTGGCTGGTTCAACATTTATTGCCCGTCCCTTAGCTGCCTTTGAGAAAGTGGTGCTGCCGCTGCGGTCTATGTGCTCTAGGTTGCTGTTTGTTTTGTTTTTGGCTAAGTCCAAGTTTCATCGAAATTTTTGAAGGAAATTTCACACAAGGCCTAATGGATTTTCTTAATATATCTTACCAAATTTGCCTTATTAACTACCTGTACCGTCTACTATGGCGTCTGTCACATTTGATTGCGGCATCTTCCTATGCCACACTGAATAACTCACCACTCAGTGGTATTCCAGCATAACCAGCATCCCTGCGTCTTTAAAGATCATAGTGCACCCAGACATGTCCTATCAATCCAGAGCTCCCCTGCTCGGTTGGTGATATTTGACCCCCATGTATTGGGCATGGTCCTGGAGCTCTCATAGGATGGGGAAGTGCACAGGCAGGACTTCCTTGATAACAGGGCCTGGTGTTTAGGGGTTGGGGTGAGGACAAAGGAGAAGGTGCCTCAAATCCTGAAATTGTTACACTCGATATTGAGTCCAGAAGGGTGTAGAGTTCCCAAGTGGGAAATGAGGTGCTGTTCTTCCAGCTTGTGCTGAGCTGCACAGGAGCACTGCACACAAGCCTGAGACAGAATTATCCCTGAGACAGAGATGTTGGCCAGGGGATATTTACCCCAGCTCCCACACGCTTTGTTATCACATAGTCTGCTATTACACACGACCCATCATTATCCACTAATAGCTACTCATTCTCCCAGGCTGATCGTTATCGACTCCTTTGTCTGTCCATCTGTTCTCTCTCTTTGGGCTCTATCCCCACCTATCAGTTATTCCTTAATCCCAGCCCTATCTTCTGCATAAAAGCCAACATTTTCTGAGCCACCATCAGTTCTGAGGAAGGGTCACTGAAGCTGAAATGTTAACTTTGTTTTCTCTCCACAGATGCTGCCAGACCTGCTGAGACTTTCCACGAATTTCTGTTTTTGTTTCTGATTTCCAGCATCCGCAGTTCTTTCGGTTTTTAAACCAAGGTTGTATTGTTTTACTGGCACAGATTTCCTCACATCCACATCATGCCTGGCTAAATTTGTACACCCTGACTTATCTGTTCAAATTTGCTCAAATTCTGTAAGCTAACTCAGTAAATCCTCCCTGTTCTTCCTTTTAAATCTGGGAATGCAATATCCAACTGCTTTGATGTTTCAGTCTTGTCGAACAAAGTGGAGCAGCTTCAGTTTGTGATTTATCTAACATCCTTCAACCTCACTCTCACTGCCTCTGTTCTCCACTGTTCCTACTATCTGATGAATATGCTCTTTCTTATCTTCCCCTTTACAATGGTGCAGTATTGTTTCAATATATTGACATGACACAACTGATTTGTCTTCCTATGATCTGGTGTGTCTGTCAGATACTCTACTAACCTTCTTAATTGCCTTATATGGACCATGAATCTTACTTTCCTTTCTAAAGACAGGAACACGTCATCTCCTGTTTGAAATTTTCTGATTTCAGGAGGCTTATTTCCACATTCCTTTATCTTTGTCTGTCATTTTTGTTTTCAACAGTCCTGTGCTAATTTACAGACTCACTTGAATCCCTTCAGGAACACAGGCACATAATCCAACAAAAAAAGTGTTTGTGTCTTAAAGTCTTTCTCTTGATCAACTTGACTGGATCACTGATCACAAGGCTGTATATTAATTCAAATGAATGAAACCCAATGGAATCACCCAGGGTAACAAATTATGGTCAATCCCATGGGATGTGGGTGTTGCTGGCGGGGCCATCGTTTATTGCCTGCACTTAGTTGTTCTTGAGTGGGTGGTGGTGAGCTGTCTTTTTAAACCACTGCAGTTCACGGGCTGTAATTAGACCAACAATGCCAGTGGGCAGAAAGTTCATGATTTTGACTGAGTGACATTGACAGACAGCAATGTATCTCCAAATCAGGATGGTGAGCGGCTTGGAGTCGAACTTGAAGGTGGTGTGAATCGTGTTCTTTTAGATTGCAGTGGTTGCTGTGTTTGGAAGGTGCTGTCGAAGGAGCCTTAGTACCTTTCTGCAGTGCATTCTTGTAGATGGTACACACTGCTCCTACTGAGCATCGGTAGTAGAGAGTGGATGCTTGTGGATAATCCCAATCATGCAGGCTGTTTCTTCCATAATTGTGTCAAGCCTGTCGAACTGTTTGAGTTGCACTCATCCACGTGGGGACTCTTCTTCACAATCCTGACTTTTGCACATGGTGGTCAGGCTTTGAGGACTCAGAAGGTAAGTTGTTTGCTGCAGGTTTCCTAGCCCCTGACCTGCTCTTGTAGCAGGGTATTAATAATCCCAGAATCCCTACAGTGTGGAAGCAGGCCATTCAGCCTATCAAGCATACTGCGACCATCCAAAGTACATCCCATCCAGATCTGCCTTCCTGCCCCACCCTTGTGACCCCACATCTCCAACAGCTAATTCTCCCAGCCTGCACATCCCTGAACACTATGGGCAATTTAGCATGGCCAACCCACCTAACCTGCACATCTTTGGACTGTGAGAGGAAACCAGAGCACGCGGAAGAAACCCACTCAGACACAGCCACAGAGTGGAATTGAACCCAGATCCCTGGCACTGCGAGGCAGCAATGCTATCGAGTGAGGCACCATACCACCACGGCTGGTGCAGTTCAGTTTCCAGTCAATGATAATCCCCGGAATGTTGATAGTGGAGGATTCAGTGAAGGTAACGCTATTGAATGTCAAGGGGAATTTGTTAGATTCTATCCTGTTGGCGAGTGCCATTGTCTGACACTTGTATCATACAATTATTACTTGTCACTTCTCCATCCAAACCTGGATATCATCCAGGTCTTACTTCGCATGGACATGGACTGCTTCAGTACTCAAGCAGTCACAAATTGTGCTGAACAAAGTGTCATCATCAGTGATGACCTTACAATGGATTAAGGATTAGGACGAAGTACAATCAGTATAAAGCAGCACCAGTCAGTAAACTGAATGAATGCTAACACATACCATTTTAATTTTGTCATCCTACAAACGTTTGAGATTTTGCACATCCACGGTGAAGAGGCCCCTCTCCAATAGCAGAAAGTCATGTCGTTGCAAATTCTATGACCAAGGCCAAATCCTTCCCTACACTTCTTAAGGACAACATGACCAAGGTGTCAGGTCGGCAAACTGATTTCTAACCAGCTGCAAGCACCTAACCAGCTAAACACCTGAATTGAATTCATAATACACAAGTGCCTGAAAATCTCCAACAAGAAATAATCCAACCACCTCCCTTGACATTAAAAGACAATATACTATTGCCAAATCTCTCACAATTCTGACATTTACTGGTGGCCAGAAACTGAACAGGACCAGCCATATAAATTTTGTTCCTATGGGAACATCCTTCTTGCATTTACCTTGTCGAGTCCTGTCAGAATATTGTAGGTTTCTACGAAATGCCCCCTCCTTGTTCTAAATTCTAGTGAATATAGTCTGAGCTGATCTCTCCTCATACATTAATCCTGCTACCTCCAGGAATCAGCTGGTAAATATTTGCTGCACTCCCTCCATTGCCAGAATATCTTTCCTCAGGCCAGTTCTGCACACAATAGAATTCTGCAGCATTTACTGACACCAAATTCCTTTCCGTTATCTACAACATAGGAATCTAATGAAGCACATGATGATGTCTCAAGGTCATGAAAGGAGAATCATTTATTTTCTGAGAGATAGTAGGAACTGCTGATGCTGGAGAATCTGAGATAGCAAAGTGTGGAGCTGGATGAACACAGCAGGCCAGGCAGCATTAGAGGAGCAGGAAAGCTGACGTTTCGGGCCTGGACACTTCTTCAGAAAGACCCTTTTCCGAAGAAGGGTCCAGACCCAAAAAGTCAGCTTTCCTGCTCCTTTGATACTGCCTGGCCTGCTGTGTTCACCCAGCTCTACACCTTGTTATCTCTTATTTATTTTCTGTTTGTTTTTAAGATAAAGTTTTTTTTATTCTTTAATACTTTCTGGAATGGTTGCAACACTTAAGAAATCATCCTACAGTAACCAGCCCACATAATTGGCACTCCATCCAACTAACTTCAACATTCACACCCTCTTTCTCCAAGGCACAATAGTAACAACATGTACCAGCTACAATAGTTATTGTAGAAGTCCACCAAGGCCCCTTTGACAGCACCTTTCAAATCTGCAAACTCTATTGCCTAGCAGGACAAGGGCGGTAGATGCACAGGAACATCCTGGTCTGCAAGTTTCCTTCCAAGTCACTGTCCTGACTTGGAACTATATCACTGTTTCATTACTGTCTCCAAGTGAGAATTCTACAATGATTCCCCTAACAGCACCATTGAAGTGTCTACCACTATGGATTGCAAGAAGACAGCTCATCACCACCTTGTCCAGGGAAATTAATTGTTGGCTTGGCCAATGGTGCCCATATTCCATGAAAGAATATAAATGGTTTTTCTCTTAAAAACAAACATAAAATAAATTATTCTCTTTTCATGACCTTGAGACAGCACTTTGCAGCCAAAGGAAGCACCTTTGAAGTGTAAATACTGCTGTAATGTAGGAAATGAAACAGCGAATTTACATACAGCGATTTCCAACAAAAGGCAATGTGGTAATGATCAGATAATTTTTTCTTAATGATGTTGGTTGAGGTATACGGGAATGAAAAAATTTTCTGTTCTTCTTCAAAATAGCACAATGGAATGTTTTACATTGCCTGTATGTGCAGACAGGATCTGGGTTAACATCTCATTTATTAAAAAAAAGAACACTTTTCACATGAGGACATTGACCTGAAGTATTAACACCATTTCTCATTTCACACGTACATGCTGAGAATTGCCAGTCTTTTCTGTTTGTAATTCAAGCAATATCTTACTGGCAATAAAGTCAGTTTTGACCCTCTAAGCTCCATATGAAGTCAGGTTCTGCCTTATTAATTTCCTCTGAACACACGGTTTTGCATGTTTTACAAGGTTTCTTGCATATTAACAGTGAGGCCTGCAAATACCTTTCAAATTGCATTAACATACTTAGTACAAATCCATACTTGGCATCAGGACAACCTCATTATAAAGTAATATCCCCGGTAGAGTGGTGGTGTGTTCATGAGGATCATATTTAAGACGTTGCAATTATGAACCGCCCTATCTTATTGAGGTCAGGAAGGATTAATGCTAACTACTTGCATTTCAGAGCCCTGTGCATGTATAATCTATGGAAACTGCTGCAGTGACACATCAAGATTGCTTCAGTCGAACTTCCTCTCTGTGACCTCCTTCACTGAAAACGGCAGAATTATGAGAAGTCTATCACCTTAAATAATGATTTCTCAAAATTGCTCAGATCCCAGAATCGTCCCCATGAGTTGGAAATTAACAAATGCAATTGCTACTTTAAAAAATGTGGAAACAGGGAACTTGAGGCAAGTTACCCTGATACCATTAGGCAGGAAAATACTGGATTCTGTTATGAAGGATGTGGTAACAGGCTACTTTGAAAATCATAACATGCTTGACTGACTCAACACAGATTTATCAAAGGAAACAGGTGTTTGAGAAATCTGCAAGAGATTTTTAAGAGATTTTAACCGGCTGGACAGATAAAGTTATACCAATGAATGCAATGTTTTTGGACGCTGAAAGTCCATTTGCTGAGATAGACGGACTGGGGGCAATGGATGCATGGTGTGATTGTATAAGTGAGAAAGTAAGCTGTGAGATGACACAAAGAGTTTGCAATGAGATAAAAACAGGTTAAGTGAGTGGACAAGAGTGTGACAGGTGGAATATAACATGGAGAATTATGAAGTTAATCCACTGCTGTAGGTCAAATAGAAAATCAGGGTTGTTGTAAGATTGGAAAAAAAACAGAAGTTGCTGGAAAAGCTCAGCAGGTCTGGCAGCACTCGTGAAGAGAAATCAGAATCAATGTTTCTGACCCTTCCTCAGAGAGGTTGAGACCATCTAATGGAACATTTAAAAGAGAGCTTTGCCCAAGAAAGAAATTTGTCATTGAGAAAGATTTTTCTGCTTGTGAGAATTACATAGAATCACAGATTTCCTACAGTGTGGAGGCAGACCATTCGACCCATCAAGTCCACACTGATCTTTCGTAGAGCATCCCGCCCAGACCCAACCCCGGTAGCCCTGCATCTCCCATGGCTAATTTACTGAGCCTGTCCATCCCTGGATACCATGGGCAATTTAGCATGGCCAATCAACCTAGCCTGTACATCTTCGGACTGTGGGAGGAAACCGGAGAACCTGGAGGAAACCCACACAGATACGAGGAGAATGATGTTTAGCCCCTTCTTTGAAGTCAAGGTTCAAAAGGAAGTCTGTCATTGAATCACCAACATCAACATCCTAGTCACAAAAGCAGCTGGAAATTCTGCATTGAGTGACTCTCCTCTTGAGAGAGGCTATTCGTCACCTACAAAGCACATGTCAGAAAGGTGCTGGAATGTTTTCTCCATTTGCCTGGATGAGTGCAGCTTCAAGAACACTCAGGAAGCTCAATGCCAGCAAAGACAAAGCAGCCTGTTTGATTAGGGCATCATCAATCATCATCAATATTCATTCCTGGCATCAAAGGCACCCTGTCTGTAACATCTACAAGACGCACCACATCAAGGCTAATTTGACAGTCATTCCTACATCCATGACCCTTATGAACTGGAATCATAGTATCACAGAACCGTTAGATACAGAAGGAGGCCATTCAGCCCATCATGCCTGCACCAGTTCTATTTCCTAGAGCCAATCTCCTGCTTTTTCATCGTATCTGTGCATACCATTTTTATCCAAATAATCATCCAATGCCCCTCCTGAATGTTTCAATTAAACCTGCATCCACCAGGTTTTCAAGCAGTGTGTTCCATACCCACACTACTCACCGTATGCTTTTTTTTCCCCTCACATCATCCTTCTTTCTTTTGCCTGTCACTTTAAATCTATGCCCTCTTGTTCTTGATCCTTTTATGAGTGGGAACAGCTTCTTCAATATTCTATTCAGCCCGCTCACGACTTTGAAAATCTCTATTAAATTTCCTGGCATCTTCCAAAGTGAACAGTCCGAACGTCTTCAATCTATCATCGTCACCGGCGTTTCTCATTCCTGGAGCCATACTTGTAAACCACTTCTACTCGCTCTCCAATGCACTCTCATCTTTTCTGTAATGTGGCACCCACAACTGTACACAATACCCCTGCTGAGGTTGAGGGATCTACCCAGAAAAACAAGAGCATTCAGCAGATTCTCCTCCAAGTCAAGCACCATCACCACTTGGAAATACATCCCTCTTCCTTCGTTTTTACTGAGTCAAAATCCTCGAACAATATCTGCATGTGCAGCAACATGGCTGTGCCTACACGAACGGACTCCAGTGGTTTAAGAAAGCAGCTCACTCCACCTTCTCAAGGGCAATCAGAGATAAGAAATAAATTTGTTGCCGGCTATCTTTCTGTATTCATTCCTGCGAATGAATACAGAAAGATAGCCAGCAAATTGATAACTCACTGCAATCTGATTTGTTCTTTAAAAAGCAGAAACATGGCTGAGGGAAGGATAGGACTAGCAGATCAACATTGTGGATTTTAATTGTGATGGGGACGATAGAAAGAAAGGCAAGAGAGAAGGGAGAGTGACATTTTTGATGAAGGAAAGCATTACTATTATAATTAGTGAGGAAGTTTCTGATCGATTAGTTAGTGAAAATATATGGGTTGAAATCAGAAATAAGAAAGGGATGATCACCTTGACGAGATTGTACTATAGGTCTCCCAATAGTCAGATGAAAATTGAAAAGCAAAAATGTAGAGCAATCTCAAATATATATCAGGATGATAAGGTTGTAACAGTAGGTTATTTTAATTTTCCAAACATTGACTGGAACTACCACAGTGTTAAAGGTTTGGATGGTGAAGAATTCATTAAAGTTGTTTAAGAAAATTATTCTTTTACAACATGTAAATATTCCTACTCGATAATGAGCAAGACTTGACCTTCTGTTGGAAATAAGGCAGGGTAAGTGACTGAAGAGTGGGCAGAGGAACATTTTGGGACTAGCGATCATAATACTATTAGTTTTGTTATGGAAAAAGATAAGTTTTCCATAAACATTAAAGTTCTCCATTGGAGCAAGGCAAATTTTAAGGGTAATGAAACAAGAACATTCACAAGTTAATTGGAGTAAGCTGTTCACTGGAAAACGGATATGGCTGACAAGTGTGAAGCCTTCAAAAGTGTGATAATGAGAGTTCAGAGGTATTATATCCTTGTTAGAGTATAAAGCAAGGCTGGTAAGATTAGGGAATAACGGATGTTTAAAGATACTGAGGGAAGTCATGTTGAGGTTAAGACCATAAAAACATAAGATATAGGAATAGAAATTAGGCCATTCAGCCCATAGAGTCTGCTCCACCATTCAATCATGACTCATAAGTTTCTCAACCCCATTCTTCCACATTCTCCTCATAACCCTTGATCCTCTTGACAATCAAGAACTCATCTACCTCCATCTTAAATATATTCAATGACCTGGCTTCCATAGCATTCTGTGGCAGTGAATTCCATAGATTCACCACTCTCTGACTGAAGAAATTTCTACTTATCTCCGTTCTAAAAGGTCTTCCCTTTACTCTAAGACTGTGCCCTCGGATCCTAGTCTCTCCTACCAATGGAAACATCTTCCCAACATCCACTCTGTCCATGCTATTCAGTATTCCGTAAGTTTCTTAGATCCCCCACCCCTCATCCTTCTAAACTCCATTGAGTACAGACCCACAATCCTCAAATGTTCCTCACATGTTAACCTTTTCATTCCTGGGACCATTCTTGTGATCCTCCTCTGAACCCGCTCCAGGGCCAGTACATCTTTCCTGAGATATGGGGCCTAAAACTACGCATAATACTCTAAATGTGGCCTGACCAGAGCCTTATGGAGCCCCAAAAGTATATTCCTGCTTTTATGTTCATGTCCTCTCAAAATAAATGCCAAAGTTGCATTTGCCTTCCTAACTACTGACTCAACCTGCAAGTTTACCTTGAGAGAATCCTGGTCTAAAACTCTCAAGTCTCTTTGCACTTCAGACTTCTGGATTTTCTCCTCATTTACAAAGTAGTCCATACCTCTTACCAAAGTGCATGACCTCACACTTTTCAACATTGTACTCCATCTGCCACTTCTTTATCCACTCTCCTAACCTGTCCAAATCCTTCTGCAGCCTCCCTGCATCCTCAATACAACCTGTCCCTCCACCTATCTTTGCACCATCTGCAAACTTAGCCAGAATGCCCTCAGTTCCTTTATCTAGATCATTAATGTATAAAGTGAAAAGTTGTTGTCCCAACACTGACCCTTGCGAACACCACTTGTCACTGGCTGCCATCCTGAGAAGACCCTTTTAACCCACTCTCTGCTTTCTGCCAGACAGCCAAATCTTCTATCCATGCTAGCACCTTGCCTCTAACACAATGGGCTCTTATTTAACTCAGCAGCCTCCTGTGTGGAACCTTATGAAAGGCCTCCTTGAAGTCCAGGTAGATAACATCCATTGGCTCTCCTTGGTCCAACCTGCTTGTTATTTCCTCAAAGAATTCTAACAGATTTGTCAGGCATGACCTCCCCTTGAAGAAACCATGCTGACTTTGCCCTATTTTACCATACACTTCCAAGTATTCAGAAATCTCATCCTTCACAATAGACTCTAAAATCTTACCCACGGCCGAGGTTAGGCTAATCAGCCCATAATTTTCAGTCTTTTGCCTTACTTCCTTTTTAAACAGGGTAGTCACATTAGTGATTTTCCAGTCCTCTGGGACCCTCTCTGACTCTAGTGACTCCTGAAAAATCACCACTAACACCTTCACTATCTCTTCCGCTATCTCCTTTAGAGCTCTGGGGCACAGTCCATCTGGTCCTGGTTATTTATCCATTTTCAGGCCATTCAGTTTTTCGAGGACTTTTTCCTTGGTGATGGTTATACAGGATGTTGGTGACGCCTTTTCTGGTGTCTGTATCCAGGTTTGGTCATCCTGCTATTGGAAGGATATCATTAAAGTGGAGAGGGTTCAGAAAAGGTTTACCAGAATATTGCTAGGTTTGAGATTTAAAAATAGACTGGGAAGGCTGGAGTTGGAGGAACACAGCAGACCAGGCTGCATCAGAGGAACAGGAAAGCTGACGTTTCGGGTCAGGACCCTTTACCAGAAGGGTGTGAGAAGGGTCCCGACCCGAAACATTGGCTTTCCCGTTCTTCTGATGCTGCCTGGCCTGTTGTGTTCCTCCAGCTCCACACTGTGTTATCTCTGACTCCACCATCGGCTGTTCTTACTATCTCTGGGAAGGCTGGGACTGTTTTCACTGCAGCATCAGAGGTTTAGGGGGAGGTTTATGAAATCATGAGAGGCATAGATAAGGTCAATGTCAAGGGTCTTTTCCCTAGGGTGGGGGAGTTCAAAACAAGGGTGTGTAATTTTTAAGGTGAGAGTAACAAGATTTAAAAGGGACATGAGGGACAGTTTTTTTAAAAACAGAGAATGGCTTGTTTGTGGAGTGAACTGGAGGAGAAAGTGGTACGGATATGGTTACAATGTTTGAAAGATATTTGGATAAATTCATGAATAGAAAATGTTTACTGGGATATGGACAAAGCACAGGACTAGTTTAGTTTGGGCTTATGGTTGGCATGGGCTTGGTAGATCAAAGGGTCTTTTTCCATGCTCTATGACTCTATGACCGTGTGATATTGTTTCTTTATCACTTCTATTTTCCACATCTCAGATTGGGAACTGGAACTGGTGCATACTCTATCACTGCAATGTTATTGAGAAGTAGAACCTTTCTGGAATGGACTGTAAAGTGGCTGTATCAATTGTAAACATCAGTTATGTCTTAAAAGATAATATTTGCTTCAGAGATAAAAGGTACTGCAGATGCTGGAGAATCCAAGATAACAAGGTGTGGGGCTGGATGAACACAGCAGGTCAAGCAGCATCATAGGAGCAGGAAAGCTTGACGTTTCGGGCCTAGACCCTTC
>JAHRHZ010000288.1:3318127-3328222 GCA_024137785.1 Ginglymostoma cirratum
GGCCTAGACCCTTCATCAGAAATTTCTGATGAAGGGTCTAGGCCCGAAACGGCAAGCTTTCCTGCTCCTATGATGCTGCTTGGCTTGCTGTGTTCATCCAGCTCCACACCTTGTTATCTCAAAAATGTGGATGGAACCTGATGCTGCAGATCAACTAGACTCAGAATGCCAGAACAGATTCAAGGGGCTGAATGGACTATTCCTGTTCCTACGTTTCTATAACGCCCAATTTATTGGATGCCCCATCAGTCTGCAAACCAGCACTCCTACTCCGCTAATCTAGAGAGGGCAGGGTAGCGTAAATGCATCACTAGGTCTGGACACCCTCCTCACCAAAAGAACAACTTTGTCCCCAGCTTCCCCAACTCGAGTTGAATGGATCAGTCTGGATGCACTATCTGTTGCTCTGCTGTCCATCTTTTTTTTGCTTGTTCTTATGCTTGAACAAACATTCACAGGGGTCTTTTGGTTGACCCTTATTCAAAGTGCAGGAAGATTTGATCAGTTGCTGCAGACTGAGAAACTATGCTCTACGAGATCAGTATCAATTCAGTTGTTGAAAATGAAAATACTCAGAATTTGTAAGTGTGATCAAAAGTCAGGAAGTGGTTACAGACTGTATCCGAACAACAAATGACTCACTCACTTTAACTCACCTCTCATCAGAAAAAAAATATATTACAGTGTTGGTTGTGAGGTTCTCGTTGCTTTGTACTGCGTGATTGCCCGCATATGATCAGTATTGAGATTTGCTGTACAAATCATAAATCATACATTTTTTGCAGCAGTTTGATATCGAACCCTTTCGCAGTGAGTTGTAGCTGTTTACTTCACGCTAAAAAGAGCTGCCAAAATTTTCAGCATTTCCAGCTGCTTGGGGATAATAGTGGTCTACATTTACACTTGTCAATCAGTCCTGTGGCTGTTATTTTAATAGCCTCTTGGATCTCATTACTTCTGTTTGCCAGGCCTCCTAAGTCATGGAGGAAGGAGGAAAGAAGACTGTCCAGCAGTGATCTTAGGACCAATAAATATGGGAGCAGAATTAGGCCATTTGGTCCATCAATTCTGCTCTGCCATTCAATAATAGCTGATATGTTTCTCATCCCCATTCTCCTGCCTTCTCCTTGTAACCCTGATCCCCTTACCTATTAAGAACCTATCTATCTCTGTCTTAAATACACTCAATGACTTGGCCTCCTCAGCCCTCTGTGGCAGCGAGTTCCACAGATTCACCACCCTCTGGATGAAGAAATTCCTCCTCATCCTAATTCTAAAGGATTGTCTCTTCATTTTGAGGCTGTGCTCCTGGGTCCTAGTCTCTCCTACTAGCAGTAACATCTTCTCCACTATCACACTATCCAGGCCTCTCAGTATACTGTAAGTTTCAATAAGACTCTCCCCTCATCCTTCTGTACTCTATCAAGTACAGAGTCCTCAATCACTCCTCATATGACAAGCCTTAATCCCCAGGATCATTCTTGTAAGCCTCCTCTGGACCCCTCTATGGCCAGCACATCCATCCTTAGATACAAGGCCCAAAACTGCTCACAATATTCCAAATGTGGTCTGACCAGAGCCTTATACTGCCTCAGCAGTACTTCTCTGTTCTCATATTCTAGCCCTCTTGAAATGAATGCTAAAATTGCATTTGCCTTCCTAACTGCCAACTGAACCTACATGTTAATCTTAACCGAATCCTGAACTAGGTCTCCTAAGTTCTTTTGTGATTCAGAATCCTGAAGCCTTTCCCCATTTAGAAAATGGTCTATGCCTCTATTCTTATCACCAAAATGCATAACCTCACACTTTCCCACATTGTATTCCAATTGCCCACTCTCCTAGCTGTCCAAGCCCTTCTGCAGACTTCCCACTTCCTCAACATTATTTGTCCCTCCACCTACCTTTGTGTCATCTGAGATAAAGACAGCAGAGGTAGCCTTACCTTAACTAAAAGCAGGAAGTGCTGGAGAAACTCAGCAGGTCTGGCAGCATCTGTGGAGAGAGGAACAGAGTTAATGTTTTGAGTCCAGTATGACTCTTCAGAACTTCCCTAAACCTGAAGCCGTTGTAAATGCTCATGAATAAGTTCACGAATGGGAACTGGAGGAATATGGGGCAGGAGCAGGCAGGTGGGACTAGTTTAGTTTGGGATTATATTCGGCATAGACTGGTTGGACTGAAAGGTCTGTTTCCATGCTGTATGACTCTATGACTCCACATGTGTCATGTTTGCAGCTCCCTCAACTGTTCCTCTTTCTCCACCTCACTTTATACATCAGCACAAAACTACATTACCGTACCATCGTTGTGAAGTTCTCGTTGTTTTGTACTTAACGCTTGCCAACATATGATCAGCGTTGAGATTTGTTGTGTAAATCGTAAATCGTGCATTTTTGCTGCGGTTAGATATTGAAATATCCAAGCAGTGCGTTGTAGCTTAAAAGATCCTGTTTTCTTCACACTAAAAAGGGCTGCCAATATTTGCAGGGCTTCCTGTTGGCTTCTTCCACTGTATTGTGGCTCTGACCCTTTCCTGAATCCTGAAGCTGAGGAATGTTGCAAAGTTAGAATAATAATAATGTTGGTGTGCCTCAGACCTGTGCATTCTACTGCACAGAATGCAGTTTGCACTTTACCCATCATCTCTCGCTGGTGGCCCTGCTCCTCTACCCAACCAAACAGTCCTGACGTTTGCATTCCAAGCTGGTTAAGTTTTTCACTAAGAATACATTGGGATATTCATCGGCAAGAATTGTTAAAGGGAAAAAGTTTAAAGGAGCTGTGAGAGGCAAGTGGCAGAAGAGTATCGGCCCAGCGGCAAAGAAGACACCTCGAAGAACTGCACGTTTCAGCACAGCTGCCTCACGGCACCAGGGACCCGGGTTCGATTCCACCTTTGGGCGACTGTGTGGAGTTTGCACATTCTCCCTGTGTCAGCATGGGTTTACTTAGGGCGCTCCGGTTTCCTCCCACAGTCTAAAGATGTGCAGGTTAGGTGGCTTGGCCATGCTAAATTGCACATAGTCTTCACGGATGTGTAGATTAGGTGGGTTATGAGGTCTGGGTCTGGGTGGGACGCACTGAGGGTTGGTGTGGACTTGTTGGGCTAAAGGGCCTGTTTCCAGACTGGAGGGATTCTACTAAAAAAATTGAATCGGCACAGCCCAGGTGGACCGAAGGGCCTATTCCTGTGCTGTTCTGTTCTTTGTTCTTTCTTCCTTCTTTTGTTTTTGGGCAATGATTTCTGATAAAATTGCACGGCATGGAAAGTATTGTTGATGAAGGGCTGAACATATTACAGTCTGCAGTTCTTGTGCAACTAGAAATCAGAGCCCAGCTGGCAAATCAGCCCTTGGAAAATGCTGCACAGAAAACTACCCTATGAGTGTCAACAGAACAAAAACAAAGTTGCTGGAAAAGCCCAGGAGGTCTGGCAGCATCTGTGAAGAAAAAATCAGAGTTAATGTTTCAGGTCCGGTGACCCTTCCTCAGATTTTCTCCCTGACTTACAGCATCCGCAGTTCGATCGGTTTTTATTTCAGGTGAACAGAGCATTTGCCTTGATTGACGGATTTTAATGAGGGCTGTTGTTCACATAACAAATAGCAAATCAAAAAAAATTGGCAAAATTAAATATTAGTCTGGTCAGTCTGGCATCCAAGAGTTGCAGAAGCTAATTGCTTTCGTTTATTCAGAATCTGTATTGCCAATGAGAACTGAAATATCTGCTTACCTAATACACTGTACTGTCTCTTGCTTGGATTTTCAATTGCTAGAGGTAAATTGCTAGAGGGAATAGTAAAAGCTTTGGGACAAATCATAGAACCCCTACAGGTCCATCTTTAAGGAGAAAAAGTTTAACATCTCAATCGAACACCTGTCACCAGGCAACATTCCATCAATACTACACTGAATGAGCCAATAAAGCCCATGATCTCGTCACCCACTGACTCAGAGGCAGGAGGGCTTCCACTCAGCCACAGCTCAGTGGCTGAGAGAGGCTGGCCTCTTTTGAAATGCTATCCCTACAACACTTTCAGGAAATGAATTTCACATCATAAACCGCTCTGCACAAGATGCCATTTCCTCATTCTGCTCTGGTCTTCTTTCAGCCACATTAAACTACTGTCCAAATAGGAGAATGCCCGGGTTACGTCGTAAGACACTTATTTTTGGTTCACCTAATTGTTCCCGGGGTTACGGCTACAATTACATTACGCTGTTCACGCTAACGAACTGTTGAAACTCGAGAGCTGTTTCCTGTTCTCTGCACTCAGCTCCTAACTGGAAAGGGTCAGCATTCCTGATTTAACCTTCCTGCTTTTTCACTTTAATAACTTGTCTTGGGATAGTTAACCGATTATACCAGCACTCTAAATCAGTGCCCGATCCTGTAGCAAATGAAGGTCAAAAAACGGGAGGAAGGCAAAACACATTTGGGCGAAGGCTGTCAAATCAAAATGACCGCATACAGTAATTGCACTGCACTGTTTCAGTGCTTTGGAATATGTTGACGTACTTGTGAGGGTGTTGAACCACATTTCGGTGAGTTTGTAATATCCTGTTCCTCAGCAAAAAAAAAACTAGGACAGCAATGAAATATTTTGAAATGTTTTCATTACTCAGAAATGTGACATAGCGAGTAAACCGTAACTTCACAAATTTCATCATTAGGAAGTGATGTGTGAGTGCCCAACTGTAGACGTCAAGTAACTGTTTCAAATTAACGAAGCGCCTCTGAAGAGTTCTCATTGTTGGAAAGTAAGAAAACCAGCGGCCAACAGTATTTCCATAGTCAGCAGTGAAAAAATTACGAGAGTATTTGTTTCCAAGATTTGCTTTAAATGATAAATATAGGACAAGTGTACTGGGAAAAACTCAACTACTCTTATTGAAAATAGGACTATGCCATGTTTTACTTCCAAATTAGCACATAAATCTCATTATTTCTCATGTGGATTGAAATGAAATTTGCTCAAACAACAGTTATGAAAATGACTAGGTTCATTTCACATCATTTCCCCACATCAAAGAAAGGTTTACAAAGAAAAGGTGGACATTAAAGTAGCCATATACTTCACAGATCAAAGAACAGGTTTAGCAATGACATAAACTATAAGCGCTTGATAGTTATTTACATAAGGTCAAAAATCTAATAAAATAGTGACAAAATAAATCACGAAGGAAAAAAGAAGCTTGTAAAGCTAACAGGCAATAATTGTTCTGAAGAAGGGTCCAGACCCAAAACGTCAGCCTTCCTGCTCCTCTGATGCTGCTTGGCCTGCTGTGTTCCTCCAGCTCTACACCTTGTTATCTCAGGCAATAATTTTTCACCTATTTCGATTAATAAATTTTTTGGAAAGAAATATTGTTTGGTACATGTTGCAAAATTCATTCTTTACAATTCTGAGTTTGTGTCGTCTTGTTCTGTTGCACTACCATAACGGAAATTATTTCCAATTTATGGGATCTTAATTAAACAAGTGGCTGAATCTTATAGAGACCTGACCACAGTGGGCTACGGGTGAGAAATCTGTGCAACATGGCTGAGCCCTTTCTAGACATTGGGAGCAACCTGCTACGTTTACGAAGGGAATCCTAGATGTCAAGTTGAGATTCTCACATGGCAGTGATGGGCTGCCCGCTAATCGGGATTATTGCTTGTTGATGGCATCACTAACTGCAAATCTCACCTCGTAAAAATATTGCATTCTATTTTACCTCCTGCTGTGAGGGAACTAGATGTCAACACTTCCCAACATGAAAGGTAGAGTAGGTACCTAATGAATTCAGCTTGCTGCTTGCTTGTCCACGCTGCCAGCTTGGATGGCTAGCAAACAGCGGCTGAGACATTCAACATGCCCTATCCATGAACACTGGCATCCGACATCTGCCAACCTCTCAGGAACCTCATGACTTCTTCCCAATCCACATATATTTAGTGCTGCACTCCAGGGCACACCGGGACCTCTCATTGTAATGCTGTTGTTAAGACACTGTGTGCACACACACACCGTCGCTCACTATTGGACCTGACTGCATCTCGCTCTCTAGTTCTCACTCACTTTGAGTCAACTGGGGAGGCAATGGCCTAGTGGTATTATAACTAAACTATTAATCCAGAGACCCAGTAATGTTCTGGGGACCTGGGTTCAAATCCCACCATTGCAGATGGTGGATTTTGAATTCAATAAATATCTGGAATTAAGAATCTAATGATGACCATGAATCCATTGTCAATTGTCCAAAAAACCTATCCGGTTCACTATTGTCCTTTAGGGAAGGAAATTGCCATCCTTACTTGGTCTGTCCTACATGTGACTCCAGACCCACAACAATATGTGTCTTAACTGCCCTTTGGGCAATTAGGGATGGGTAATAATGCTGGCCTTGCCAGTGATGCCCATATCCTACGAATGAACAAAAAAGGATACTCACTGCATGCTTAACTTGCCTTTTTGTGTTTTAGTCACTGAGCCAAAGCTGCCAGGCTCTCATTACTTTTGTCTTAGAATCCCCACGGTGTGCAAACAGGTCATTCAGCCCATTGAGCCTACACCGAACCCTCCAAAGAGCATCCCATCTAGCTGGCATACCCCTGGACATTACAGGCAATTGAGCATGGCCAATCCACCTAACCTGCGCATCTTTGGATTGTGGGAGGAAACCGGAGCACCCAAAGGAAACCCACGCAGACACGGGGAGAATGTGCAAACTCCACACAGACAGTCACCCGAGGGTAGAATTAAACTCAGGTCCCTGGTGCTGTGAGGCAGCAGTGCTAACCACTGAGCCACCGTGCTGTCCTCATTGAGTCAAACAGCATGGATTTAAAGTTTTAGCAAAGATTTGTAGTTCAGGTTGAGGATGAGGTTGTTGACTTACTCGCCAAGTTGGCTTGTTTTCGATCAGACGTTCCATCACTATGCTAGGTAACATTATCAGTGAGGCCTCCGATGAAGTGATGTTGTTCTTTTCCGCTTGGAATTTATACTGTCTGGTCTGTTATGGCGAGTCGTGTCATCTCCGGTTTTGTTCTGGACGGGTTTGTATATAGAGTCCAGTTGTGTGTGTTTGTTGATTGCCTTATGGGTTGAGAACCATGCTTCTAGGAATTCCCGTGCAAAACGAGAACAAGACCGGAAATGACGGTACTCCCCATAATGGACCAGACAGTACAAATTACAAGTGGAGAAGAATAGCATCACTTCATCAGAGGCCTCACTGATGATGTTACTGAGCATGGTGATGGTTCACCGAGCAGGTCTACAACCTCATAGAGCATGGAAACAGACCCTTCAGTCCAACTAGTCCATGCAGACTATGTTCCCAAACTCAACTAGTCCCACCTGCCTGCGCACGGCTTCATATCCCTCCAAACCCTTCCGATTCATGAACTTATCCAAATGTGTTTCAAACGTTGCAACTGCACCTGCATCTACCACGTCCTCTGGCAGTTCATTCCACACATGTGTAAAGAAGTTGCCCCTCATGTCCTTTCCAAATCTTTCTCTTCTCAAATTAAAAATATGCCCCCTACTTTTGAACTAGAACAAAGAACAAGGAAAATTACAGCACAGGAACAGGCCCCTCGGCCCTCCAAGCCTGCACCAACCCAATTCCTTTATCTAAACCTGTCACCTATTTTCCAAGGATTTGTATCCCTCTGCTCCCTGCCCATTCATGTGTCTGTCTAGATACATCTCATATGACGCTATCATGCCCGCCTCTACCACCTCCGCTGGCAATGCGTTCCAGGCACCCAACACCCTCTGTGTAAAGAACTTTCCACACATATCTCTCTTAAACTTTTCCCCTCTCACCTTGAAATCGTGACCCCTAGTAATTGAGTCCCCCACTCTGGGAAAAAAGCTTCTTGTTATCCACCTCTCTATACCTCTCATGATTTTGTAGACCTCAATCAGGTCTCCCCTCAACCTCCATCTTTCTAATGTAAATAATCCTAATCTACTCAACCTCTCTTCATAGTTAGCGCCCTCCATACCAGGCAACATCCTGGTGAACCTCCTCTGCACCGTCTCCAAAGCATCCACATCCTTTTGGTAATGTGGCGACCAGAACTGTGCACAGTATTCCAAATGTGGTCGAACCAAAGTCCTATACAAATGTAACATGACCTGCCAACTCTTGTACTCAATACCCTGTCCAATGAATGAAAGTATGCCATAAGCCTTCTTGACCACTCTATCGACCTGCATTGCCACCTTCAGGGTACAATCAACCTGAACACCCAGATCTCTCTGTGCATCAATTTTCCCCAGGGCTTTTCCATTTACTGTATTGTTCACTCTTGAATTGGATCTTCCAAAATGCATCACCTCGCATTTGCCTGGATTGAACTCCATCTGCCATTTCTCTGCCCATCTCTCCAATCTATCTATATTCTGCTGCATTCTCCGACAGTCCCCTTCACTATCTGCTACTCTACCAATCTTAGTGACATCTGCAAACTTGCTAATCAGACCATCTATACCTTTCTCCAGACCATTTATGTATATCACAAACAACAGTGGTCCCAACACAGATCCCTGTAGAACACCACTGGTCACAGTTCTCCATTTTGAGAAACTCCCTTCCACTACAACACTCTGTCTGTTGTTGCCCAGCCAGTTCTCTATCCATCAAGCTAGTCCACCCTGGACCCCATGCGACTTCACTTTCTCCATCATCCTACCATGGGGAACCTTATCAAATGCCTTACTGAAGTCCATGTATATGACATCTACAGCCCTTCCCTCATCTATCAACATTGTCACTTCCTCAAAGAATTCAATGAAGTTGGTAAGACATGACCTCCCCTGCACAAAACCATGCAGCCTATCACTAAAAAGCCCATTTTCTTCCAAATGTAAATAGATCCTATCCCTCAGTATCTTCTCCAGCAGCTTCCCCACCACTGACATCAGGATCACTGGTCTATCATTACCTGGATTATCCTTGCTATTATCCTGGATTATCCTTAAACAAGGGGACAACATTAGCAATTCTCCAGTCCTCCGAGACATCACCCGTGCTCAAGGATGCTACAAAGATATCTGTTAAGGCCCCAGCTATTTCCTCTCTCACTTCCCTCAGTAACCTGGGATAGATCCCATCCGGACCTGGGGACTTGTCCACCCTAATGCCTTTTAAAATACCCAATACTTGCCCCCGCCTTATGCCAACTTGACATTAGCCTTGTCATTTGGCACAGACACAAAACCAATGTGCATGTTATGGTTATCAGCCGTCCTCAGTGAAAGCAAGGGATCCAGTCTTCAATTAGGGGCTGCCATTACAGTCAGTCAAACCCAGTGTCCACTGTCAGTCCAGAGGCTTGGAGTCAGTCAGCCACTTGGGGTAGTCAAGGTTAGGATCCTCGCCTTGTAGGGTGGGAGGAGTCAACTGTTAGGCAGCACAGCATCTGCTGAGATAACAAGGCGTGGGGCTGGATGAACACAGCAGGCCAAGCAGCATCATAGGAGCAGGAAAACTTGACGTTTCGGGCCTAGACCCTCCCAGACCGATATCCTTGGCATTCGTACCATCTTTAAAAGGCCTTTGTGCACATGGTCAAGCACTGTCAGCCTAGGGACACCCTGCATGGTTTGTAGCATTTTCTCGAGATGTGGCAGACAAGAGAAATTGCCTGCCCTCCTCCCACCCCAGCTGTGCAGATAGGTCCTGGCGGACAGGTTAGTACAGAGCAGGGATATCCACCAGGACCAGCATTGGAGGTCACATCGTTAGAACATGCCAGCCTGCTCCAAAGAAGCCACGTGAGTCATTGCAGCCTTTGCCATCTGCAGTCACCAATGGCCTTCTCCATTCTGCCAGAGCAAGAACCACCATCTTCTGTCTGCCACCTCACACTCTCTCTGTTTCCACTCCTGCATCTATCTCCCACAGAAGCTCTAATCCTCTCACGATTACATGCAACATCTTCTCTCACTCGCACTCCCCCACCCCAAAGCCCTCTGTCCTCCCGCCTTGAATGGCCAAACAACTCAATGGGACACTTCATCACCTTTCCCTCACCAGCACCGTAACTAACTGCGGTGGTTAACACCACTCTCATCTCACTTAATTCCT